>CAWVNZ010003042.1:0-79039 GCA_963930735.1 Dioctria linearis
TTGCCTTTTCTATAGTAAATTATTCAAAAATTCATTTTTTACTGTCTCAAATTTTAATTACGCCAGGGATTGCCTTTTCTATAGTAAATTATTCAAAAAATAATTTTTTACTGTCGCAAATTTTAAATAGGCCAGGGATTGCCTTTTCTATAGTAAATTTTTCAAAAAATAATTTTATACTGTCGCAAATTTTAAATACGCCAGGGATTGCCTTTTCTATAGTAAATTTTGGCAAAAACTAATTGTTTAGTGTCGCAAATTTTAATTACGCCAGGGATTGCCTTTTCTATAGTAAATTATTCAAAAAATAATTTTATACTGTCTCAAATTTTAATTACGCCAGGGATTGCCTTTTCTATAGTAAATTTTGCAAAAAATAATTGTTTAGTGTCGCAAATTTTAATTACGCCAGGGATTGCCTTTTCTATAGTAAATTTTGCAAAAAATAATTTTTTACTGTCGCAAATTTTAATTACGCCAGTGATTGCCTTTTCTATAGTAAATTATTCAAAAATTCATTTTTTACTGTCTCAAATTTTAATTACGCCAGGGATTGCCTTTTCTATAGTAAATTTTGCAAAAAATAATTGTTTAGTGTCGCAAATTTTAATTACGCCAGGGATTGCCTTTTCTATAGTAAATTATTCAAAAAATAATTTTTTACTGTCACAAATTTTAATTACGCCAGGGATTGCCTTTTCTATAGTAAATTTTGCAAAAAATAATTTTTTACTGTCGCAAATTTTAATTACGCCAGGGATTGCCTTTTCTATAGTAAATTATTCAAAAAATAATTTTATACTGTCGCAAATTTTAAATACGCCAGGGATTGCCTTTTCTATAGTAAATTATTCAAAAAATAATTTTATATTGTCTCAAATTTTAATTACGCCAGGGATTGCCTTTTCTATAGTAAATTTTGCAAAAAATAATTGTTTAGTGTCGCAAATTTTAATTACGCCAGGGATTGCCTTTTCCATAGTAAATTATTCAAAAAATAATTTTTTCTGTCACAAATTTTAATTACGCCAGGGATTGCCTTTTCTATAGTAAATTATTCAAAAATTAATTTTTTTCTGTCGCAAATTTTAATTACGCCAGGGATTGCCTTTTCTATAGTAAATTATTCAAAAATTCATTTTTTACTGTCTCATATTTTAATTACGCCAGGGATTGCCTTTTCTAAAGTAAATTTTGCAAAAAATAATTGTTTAGTGTCGCAAATTTTAATTACGCCAGGGATTGCCTTTTCTATAGTAAATTATTCAAAAAATAATTTTTTACTGTCACAAATTTTAATTACGCCAGGGATTGCCTTTTCTATAGTAAATTTTGCAAAAAATAATTTTTTACTGTCGCAAATTTTAATTACGCCAGGGATTGCCTTTTCTATAGTAAATTATTCAAAAAATAATTTTTTACTGTCGCAAATTATAATTACGCCAGGGATTGCCTTTTCTATAGTAAATTATTCAAAAATTCATTTTTTACTGTCTCAAATTTTAATTACGCCAGGGATTGCCTTTTCTATAGTAAATTTTGCAAAAAATAATTGTTTAGTGTCGCAAATTTTAATTACGCCAGGGATTGCCTTTTCTATAGTAAATTATTCAAAAATTCATTTTTTACTGACTCAAATTTTAATTACGCCAGGGATTGCCTTTTCTATAGTAAATTTTGCAAAAAATAATTGTTTAGTGTCGCAAATTTTAATTACGCCAGGGATTGCCTTTTCTATAGTAAATTATTCAAAAAATAATTTTTTCTGTCACAAATTTTAATTACGCCAGGGATTGCCTTTTCTATAGTAAATTATTCAAAAATTCATTTTTTACTGTCTCAAATTTTAATTACGCCAGGGATTGCCTTTTCTATAGTAAATTTTGCAAAAAATAATTGTTTAGTGTCGCAAAGTTTAATTACGCCAGGGATTGCCTTTTCTATAGTAAATTTTACAAAAAATAATTGTTTAGTGTCGCAAATTTTAATTACGCCAGGGATTGCCTTTACTATAGTAAATTTTGCAAAAAATAATTGTTTAGTGTCGCAAATTTTAATTACGCCAGGTATTGCCTTTTCTGTAGTAAATTATTCAAAAAATAATTTTTTCTGTCACAAATTTTAATTACGCCAGGGATTGCCTTTTCTATAGTAAATTATTCAAAAAATAATTTTATACTGTCGCAAATTTTAAATACGCCAGGGATTGCCTTTTCTATAGTAAATTATTCAAAAAATAATTTTATACTGTCGCAAATTTTAAATACGCCAGGAATTGCCTTTTCTATAGTAAATTATTCAAAAAATAATTTTATACTGTCGCAAATTTTAATTACGCCAGGGATTGCCTTTTCTATAGTAAATTATTCAAAAAATAATTTTTTACTGTCGCAAATTATAATTACGCCAGGGATTGCCTTTTCTATAGTAAATTATTCAAAAATTCATTTTTTACTGTCTCAAATTTTAATTACGCCAGGGATTGCCTTTTCTATAGTAAATTATTCAAAAAATAATTTTTTACTGTCGCAAATTTTAAATACGCCAGGGATTGCCTTTCTATAGTAAATTTTTCAAAAAATAATTTTATACTGTCGCAAATTTTAAATACGCCTGGGATTGCCTTTTCTATAGTAAATTTTGCAAAAAAATAATTTTTTCTGTCACAAATTTTAATTACGCCAGGGATTGCCTTTTCTATAGTAAATTATTCAAAAATTAATTTTTTTCTGTCGCAAATTTTAATTACGCCAGGGATTGCCTTTTCTATAGTAAATTATTCCAAAACTCATTTATTACTGTCTCAAATGTTAATTACGCCAGGGATTGCCTTTTCTATAGTAAATTTTGCAAAAAATAATTGTTTAGTGTCGCAAATTTTAATTACGCCGGGGATTGCCTTTTCTATAGTAAATTATTCAAAAAATAATTTTTTACTGTCTCAAATTTTAATTACGCCAGGGATTGCCTTTTCTATAGTAAATTATTCAAAAAATAATTGTTTAGTGTCGCAAATTTTAATTACGCCAGGGATTGCCTTTTCTATAGTAAATTATTCAAAAAATAATTTTATACTGTCGCAAATTTTAATTACGCCAGGGATTGCCTTTTCTATAGTAAATTATTCAAAAAATAATTTTATACTGTCGCAAATTTTAATTACGCCAGGGATTGCCTTTTCTATAGTAAATTATTCAAAAAATAATTGTTTAGTGTCGCAAATTTTAATTACGCCAGGGATTGCCTTTTCTATAGTAAATTATTCAAAAATTCATTTTTTCTGTCGCAAATTTTAATTACGCCAGGTATTGCCTTTTCTATAATAAATTATTCAAAAAATCATTTTATACTGTCGCAAATTTTAATTACGCCAGGGATTGCCTTTTCTATAGTAAATTATTCAAAAAATAATTTTTTACTGTCTCAAATTTTAATTACGCCAGGGATTGCCTTTTCTATAGTAAATTATTCAAAAATTAATTTTTTTCTGTCGCAAATTTTAATTACGCCAGGGATTGCCTTTTCTATAGTAAATTATTCAAAAATTAATTTTTTACTGTCTCAAATTTTAACTACGCCAGGGATTGCCTTTTCTATAGTAAATTTTGCAAAAAATAATTGTTTAGTGTCGCAAATTTTAATTACGCCAGGGATTGCCTTTTCTATAGTAAATTATTCAAAAATTCATTTTTTACTGTCTCAAATTTTAATTACGCCAGGGATTGCCTTTTCTATAGTAAATTTTGCAAAAAATAATTTTTTACTGTCGCAAATTTTAATTACGCCAGGGATTGCCTTTTCTATAGTAAATTATTCAAAAAATAATTTTTTACTGTCGCAAATTATAATTACGCCAGGGATTGCCTTTTCTATAGTAAATTATTCAAAAAATAATTTTTTAGTGCCGCAAATTTTAATTACGCCAGGGATTGCCTTTTCTATAGTAAATTATTCAAAAAATAATTTTATACTGTCGCAAATTTTAAATACGCCAGGGATTGCCTTTTCTATAGTAAATTATTCAAAAAATAATTTTATATTGTCGCAAATTTTAATTACGCCAGGGATTGCGTTTTCTATAGTAAATTATTCAAAAAATAATTTTTTACTGTTGCAAATTTTAAATACGCCAGGGATTGCCTTTTCTATAGTAAATTATTCAAAAAATAATTTTTTACTGTCGCAAATTTTAATTACGCCAGGGATTGCCTTTTCTATAGTAAATTATTCAAAAAATAATTTTATACTGTCGCAAATTTTAAATACGCCAGGGATTGCCTTTTCTATAGTAAATTATTCAAAAAATAATTGTTTAGTGTCGCAAATTTTAATTACGCCAGGGATTGCCTTTTCTATAGTAAATTATTCAAAAAATAATTTTATACTGTCGCAAATTTTAATTACGCCAGGGATTGCCTTTTCTATAGTAAATTATTCAAAAAATAATTTTATACTGTCGCAAATTTTAATTACGCCAGGGATTGATTGCCTTTTCTATAGTAAATTATTCAAAAAATAATTGTTTAGTGTCGCAAATTTTAATTACGCCAGGGTGCCTTTTCTATAGTAAATTATTCAAAAACTAATTGTATAGTGTCGCAAATTTTAATTACGGCCAGGGATTCCCTTTTCTATAGTAAATTATTCAAAAATTCATTTTTTACTGTCTCAAATTTTAATTACGCCAGGGATTGCCTTTTCTATAGTAAATTATTCAAAAATTAATTTTTCTGTCACAAATTTTAATTACGCCAGGGATTGCCTTTTCTATAGTAAATTTTGCAAAAAATAATTTTTTACTGTCTCAAATTTTAATTACGCCAGGGATTGCCTTTTCTATAGTAAATTATTCAAAAAATATTTTATACTGTCGCCAAATTTTAATTACGCCAGGGATTGCCTTTCTATAGTAAATTATTCAAAAATTCATTTTTTACTGTCTCAAATTTTAATTACGCCAGGGATTGCCTTTTCTATAGTAAATTATTCAAAAAATAATTTTTTCTGTCACAAATTTAATTACGCCAGGGATTGCCTTTTCTATAGTAAATTATTCAAAAATTCATTTTTTACTGTCTCAAATTTTAACTACGCCAGGGATAGCCTTTTCTATAGTAAATTTTGCAAAAAATAATTGTTTAGTGTCGCAAATTTTAATTACGCCAGGGATTGCCTTTTCTATAGTAAATTATTCAATAAATAATTTTTTACTGTCGCAAATTTTAATTACGCCAGGGATTGCCTTTTCTATAGTAAATTATTCAAAAAATAATTTTTTACTGTATCAAATTTTAATTACGCCAGGGATTGCCTTTTCTATAGTAAATTTTGCAAAAAATAATTGTTTAGTGTCGCATATTTTAATTACGCCAGGGATTGCCTTTTCTATATGTAGTAAATTATTCAAAAATTCATTTTTCACTGTCTCAAATTTTAATTACGCCAGGGATTGCCTTTTCTATAGTAAATTTTGCAAAAAATAATTGTTTAGTGTCGCAAATTTTAATTACGCCAGGGATTGCCTTTTCTATAGTAAATTATTCAAAAAATAATTTTATACTGTCTCAAATTTTAATTACGCCAGGGATTGCCTTTTCTATAGTAAAATATTCAAAAATTTATTTTTTACTGTCTCAAATTTTAATTACGCCAGGGGTTGCCTTTTCTATAGTAAATTTTGCAAAAAATAATTGTTTAGTGTCGCAAATTTTAATTACGCCAGGGATTGCCTTTTCTATAGTAAATTATTCAAAATTCATTTTTTACTGTCACAAATTTTAATTACGCCAGGGATTGCCTTTTCTATAGTAAATTTTGCAAAAAATAATTGTTTAGTGTCGCAAATTTTAATTACGCCAGGGATTGCCTTTTCTATAGTAATTATTCAAAAATTCATTTTTTCTGTCACAAATTTTAATTACGCAAGGGATTGCCTTTTCTATAGTAAATTTTGCAAAAAATAATTTTTTACTGTCTCAAATTTTAATTACGCCAGGGATTGCCTTTTCTATAGTAAATTATTCAAAAAATAATTTTATACTGTCGCAAATTTTAATTACGCCAGGGATTGCCTTTTCTATAGTAAATTATTCAAAAATTCATTTTTTACTGTCTCAAATTTTAATTACGCCAGGGATTGCCTTTTCTATAGTAAATTATTCAAAAAATAATTTTTTCTGTCACAATTTTAATTACGCCAGGGATTGCCTTTTCTATAGTAAATTATTCAAAATTCATTTTTTACTATCTCAAATTTTAATTACGCCAGGGATTGCCTTTTCTATAGTAAATTTTGCAAAAAATAATTGTTTAGTGTCGCAAATTTTAATTACGCCAGGGATTGCCTTTTCTATAGTAAATTATTCAAAAAATAATTTTATACTGTCGCAAATTTTAATTACGCCAGGGATTGCCTTTTCTATAGTAAATTATTCAAAAAATAATTTTTTACTGTCGCAAATTTTAATTACGCCAGGGATTGCCTTTTCTATAGTAAATTATTCAAAAATAATTTTATACTGTCGCAAATTTTAATTACTCCAGGGATTGCCTTTTTCTATAGTAAATTATTCAAAAAATAATTTTATACTGTCGCAAATTTTAATTACGCCAGGGATTGCCTTTCCTATAGTAAATTATTCAAAAGATAATTGTTTAGTGTCGCAAATTTTAATTACGCCAGGGATTGCCTTTTCTATAGTAAATTATTCAAAAATAATTGTTTAGTGTCGCAAATTTTAATTACGCCAGGGATTGCCTTTTCTATAGTAAATTATTCAAAAAATAATTTTATACTGTCGCAAATTTTAATTACGCCAGGGATTGCCTTTTCTATAGTAAATTATTCAAAAAATAATTTTATACTGTCGCAATTTTAATTACGCCAGGGATTGCCTTTTCTATAGTAAATTATCCAAAAAATAATTGTTTAGTGTCGCAAATTTTAATTACGCCAGGGATTGCCTTTTCTATAGTAAATTATTCAAAAAATAATTTTTTCTGTCACAAAATTTAATTACGCCAGGGATTGCCTTTTCTATAGTAAATTATTCAAAAATTCATTTTATACTGTCGCAAATTTTAATTACGCCAGGGATTGCCTTTTCTATAGTAAATTATTCAAAAAATAATTTTTTACTGTCTCAAATTTTAATTACGCCAGGGATTGCCTTTTCTATAGTAAATTTTGCAAAAAATAATTTTTTACTGTCTCAAATTTTAATTACGCCAGGGATTGCCTTTTCTATAGTAAATTTTGCAAAAAATAATTGTTTAGTGTCGCAAATTTTAATTACGCCAGGGATTGCCTTTTCTATAGTAAATTATTCAAAAAATAATTTTATACTGTCGCAAATTTTAATTACGCCAGGGATTGCCTTTTCTATAGTAAATTATTCAAAAAATAATTTTTTACTGTCGCAAATTTTAATTACGCCAGGATTGCCTTTTCTATAGTAAATTATTCAAAAAATAATTTTATACTGTCGCAAATTTTAACAACGCCAGGGATTGCCTTTTCTATAGTAAATTATTCAAAAAATAATTTTATACTGTCGCAAATTTTTAATTACGCCAGGGATTGCCTTTTCTATAGTAAATTATTCAAAAAATAATTGTTTAGTGTCGCAAATTTTAATTACGCCAGGGATTATCTTTTCTATAGTAAATTATTCAAAAAATAATTGTTTAGTGTCGCAAATTTTAATTACGCCAGGGATTGCCTTTTCTATAGTAAATTATTCAAAAAATAATTTTATACTGTCGCAAATTTTAATTACGCCAGGGATTGCCTTTTCTATAGTAAATTATTAAAAAAATAATTTTATACTGTCGCAAATTTTAATTACGCCAGGGATTGCCTTTTCTATAGTAAATTATTCAAAAAAATAATTGTTTCGTGTCGCAAATTTTAATTACGCCAGGGATTGCCTTTTTCTATAGTAAATTATTCAAAAATAATTTTTTCTGTCACAAATTTTAATTACGCCAGGGATTGCCTTTTCTATAGTAAATTATTCAAAAATTCATTTTATACTGTCGCAAATTTTAACTACGCCAGGGATTCCCTTTTCTATAGTAATTATTCAAAAATAATTTTTTACTGTCTCAAATTTTAACTACGCCAGGGATTGCCTTTTCTATAGTAAATTATTCAAAAAATAATTTTATACTGTCGCAAATTTTAATTACGCCAGGTATTGCCTTTTCTATAGTAAATTATTCAAAAATTAATTTTTTTCTGTCGCAAATTTTAATTACGCCAGGGATTGCCTTTTCTATAGTAAATTATTCAAAAATTCATTTTATACTGTCGCAAATTTTAATTACGCCAGGGATTGCCTTTTCTATAGTAAATTATTCAAAAAATAATTTTTTACTGTCTCAAATTTTAATTACGCCAGGGATTGCCTTTTCTATAGTAAATTATTCAAAAAATAATTTTATACTGTCGCAAATTTTAATTACGCCAGGGATTGCCTTTTCTATAGTAAATTATTCAAAAATTAATTTTTTTCTGTCGCAAATTTTAATTACGCCAGGGATTGCCTTTTCTATAGTAAATTATTCAAAAAATAATTTTTTCTGTCACAAATTTTAATTACGCCAGGGATTGCCTTTTCTATAGTAAATTATTCAAAAATTCATTTTTTACTGTCTCAAATTTTAATTACGCCAGGGATTGCCTTTTCTATAGTAAATTTTGCAAAAAATAATTGTTTAGTCTCGCAAATTTTAATTACGCCAGGGATTGCCTTTTCTATAGTAAATTATTCAAAAAATAATTTTATACTGTCGCAAATTTTAATTACGCCAGGGATTGCCTTTTCTATAGTAAATTATTCAAAAAATAATTTTTTACTGTCGCAAATTTTAATTACGCCAGGGATTGCCTTTTCTATAGTAAATTATTCAAAAAATAATTTATACTGTCGCAAATTTTAACAACGCCAGGGATTGCCTTTTCTATAGTAAATTATTCAAAAAATAATTTTATACTGTCGCAAATTTTAATTACGCCAGGGATTGCCTTTTCTATAGTAAATTATTCAAAAAAATAATTGTTTAGTGTCGCAAATTTTAATTACGCCAGGGATTGCCTTTTCTATAGTAAATTATTCAAAAAATAATTTTTTACTGTCTCAAATTTTAATTACGCCAGGGATTGCCTTTTATATAGTAAATTATTCAAAAAATAATTTTATGCTGTCGCAAATTTTAATTACGCCAGGGATTGCCTTTTCTATAGTAAATTATTCAAAAAATAATTGTTTCGTGTCGCAAATTTTAATTACGCCAGGGATTGCCTTTTCTATAGTAAATTATTCAAAAAATAATTTTTTCTGTCACAAATTTTAATTACGCCAGGGATTGCCTTTTCTATAGTAAATTATTCAAAAATTCATTTTATACTGTCGCAAATTTTAACTACGCCAGGGATTCCCTTTTCTATAGTAAATTATTCAAAAAATAATTTTTTACTGTCTCAAATTTTAATTACGCCAGGGATTGCCTTTTCTATAGTAAATTATTCAAAAAATAATTTTATACTGTCGCAAATTTTAATTACGCCAGGGATTGCCTTTTCTATAGTAAATTATTCAAAAATTAATTTTTTTCTGTCGCAAATTTTAATTACGCCAGGGATTGCCTTTTCTATAGTAAATTATTCAAAAATTCTTTTATACTGTCGCAAATTTTAATTACGCCAGGGATTGCCTTTTCTATAGTAAATTATTCAAAAAATAATTTTTTACTGTCTCAAATTTTAATTACGCCAGGGATTGCCTTTTCTATAGTAAATTATTCAAAAAATAATTTTATACTGTCGCAAATTTTAATTACGCCAGGGATTGCCTTTTCTATAGTAAATTATTCAAAAATTAATTTTTTTCTGTCGCAAATTTTAATTACGCCAGGGATTGCCTTTTCTATAGTAAATTATTCAAAAAATAATTTTTTCTGTCACAAATTTTAATTACGCCATGGATTGCCTTTTCTATAGTAATTATTCAAAATTCATTTTTTTACTGTCTCAAATTTTAATTACGCCAGGGATTGCCTTTTCTATAGTAAATTTTGCAAAAAATAATTGTTTAGTCTCGCAAATTTTAATTACGCCAGGGATTGCCTTTTCTATAGTAAATATTCAAAAAATAATTTTATACTGTCGCAAATTTTAATTACGCCAGGGATTGCCTTTTCTATAGTAAATTATTCAAAAAATAATTTTTTACTGTGGCAAATTTTAATTACGCCAGGGATTGCCTTTTCTATAGTAAATTATTCAAAAAATAATTTTATACTGTCGCAAATTTTAACAACGCCAGGGATTGCCTTTTCTATAGTAAATTATTCAAAAAATAATTTTATACTGTCGCAAATTTTAATTACGCCAGGGATTGCCTTTTCTATAGTAAATTATTCAAAAAATAATTGTTTAGTGTCGCAAATTTTAATTACGCCAGGGATTGCCTTTTCTATAGTAAATTATTCAAAAAATAAATTTTTACTGTCTCAAATTTTAATTACGCCAGGGATTGCCTTTTCTATAGTAAATTATTCAAAAAATAATTTTATACTGTCGCAAATTTTAATTACGCCAGGTATTGCCTTTTCTATAATAAATTATTCAAAAATTAATTTTTTTCTGTCGCAAATTTTAATTACGCCAGGGATTGCCTTTTCTATAGTAAATTATTCAAAAATTCATTTTTTACTGTCTCAAATTTTAATTACGCCAGGGATTGCCTTTTCTATAGTAAATTTTGCAAAAAATAATTGTTTAGTGTCGCAAATTTTAATTACGCCAGGGATTGCCTTTTCTATAGTAAATTATTCAAAAATTCATTTTTTACTGTCTCAAATTTTAATTACGCCAGGGTTTGCCTTTTCTATAGTAAATTTAGCAAAAAATAATTTTATACTGTCGCAAATTTTAATTACGCCAGGGATTGCCTTTTCTATAGTAAATTATTCAAAAAATAATTTTATACTGTCGCAAATTTTAATTACGCCAGGGATTTCCTTTTCTATAGTAAATTATTCAAAAAATAATTGTTTAGTGTCGCAAATTTTAATTACGCCAGGGATTATCTTTTCTATAGTAAATTATTCAAAAAATAATTGTTTAGTGTCGCAAATTTTAATTACGCCAGGGATTGCCTTTTCTATAGTAAATTATTCAAAAAATAATTTTATACTGTCGCAAATTTTAATTACGCCAGGGATTGCCTTTTCTATAGTAAATTATTCAAAAAATAATTTTATACTGTCGCAAATTTTAATTACGCCAGGGATTGCCTTTTCTATAGTAAATTATTCAAAAAATAATTTTATACTGTCGCAAATTTTAATTACGCCAGGGATTGCCTTTTCTATAGTAAATTATTCAAAAAATAATTTTTTACTGTCGCAAATTTTAATTACGCCAGGGATTGCCTTTTCTATAGTAAATTATTCAAAAAATAATTATTTTATACTGTCGCAAATTTTAATTACGCCAGGGATTGCCTTTTCTATAGTAAATTATTCAAAAAATAATTTTATACTGTCGCAAATTTTAATTACGCCAGGGATTGCCTTTTCTATAGTAAATTATTCAAAAAATAATTGTTTAGTGTCGCAAATTTTAATTACGCCAGGGATTATCTTTTCTATAGTAAATTATTCAAAAAATAATTGTTTAGTGTCGCAAATTTTAATTACGCCAGGGATTGCCTTTTCTATAGTAAATTATTCAAAAAATAATTTTATCCTGTCGCAAATTTTAATTACGCCAGGGATTGCCTTTTCTATAGTAAATTATTCAAAAAATAATTTTATACTGTCGCAAATTTTAATTACGCCAGGGCTTGCCTTTTCTATAGTAAATTATTCAAAAATAATTGTTTCGTGTCGCAAATTTTAATTACGCCAGGGATTGCCTTTTCTATAGTAAATTATTCAAAAAATAATTTTTTCTGTCACAAATTTTAATTACGCCAGGGATTGCCTTTTCTATAGTAAATTATTCAAAAATTCATTTTATACTGTCGCAAATTTTAACTACGCCAGGGAATGCCTTTTCTATAGTAAATTATTCAAAAAATTATTTTTTACTGTCTCAAATTTTAATTACGCCAGGGATTGCCTTTTCTATAATAAATTATTCAAAAAATAATTTTATACTGCCGCAAATTTTAATTACGCCAGGGATTGCCTTTTCTATAGTAAATTTTGCAAAAAATAATTTTTTACTGTCGCAAATTTTAAATACGCCAGGGATTGCCTTTTCTATAGTAAATTATTCAAAAAATAATTTTATACTGTCGCAAAATTTTAAATACGCCAGGGATTGCCTTTTCTATAGTAAATTTTTCAAAAAATAATTTTATACTGTCGCAAATTTTAAATACGCCAGGGATTGCCTTTTCTATAGTAAATTTTGCAAAAAATAATTTTTTCTGTCACAAATTTTAATTACGCCAGGGATTGCCTTTTCTGTAGTAAATTATTCAAAAAATAAGTTTTTAGTGTCGCAAATTTTAACTACGCCAGGGATTGCCTTTTCTATAGTAAATTATTCAATAAATAATTTTATACTGTCGCAAATTTTAATTACGCCAGGGATTGCCTTTTTTATAGTAAATTATTCAAAAAATAATTTTATACTGTCGCAAATTTTAATTACGCCAGGGATTGCCTTTTCTATAGTAAATTATTCAAAAAATAATTGTTTAGTGTCGCAAATTTTAATTACGCCAGGGATTGCCTTTTCTATAGTAAATTATTCAAAAAATAATTTTTTCTGTCACAAATTTCAATTACGCCAGGGAATGCCTTTCTATAGTAAATTATTCAAAAATTCATTTTATACTGTCGCAAATTTTAATTACGCCAGGGATTGCCTTTTCTATAGTAAATTATTCAAAAACTAATTGTTTAGTGTCGCAAATTTTAATTACGCCAGGGATTGCTTTTCTATAGTAAATTATTCAAAAATTCATTTTTTACTGTCTCAAATTTTAATTACGCCAGTGATTGCCTTTTCTATAGTAAAATTTGCAAAAAATAATTGTTTAGTTTCGCAAATTTTAATTACGCCAGGGATTGCCTTTTCTATAGTAAATTATTCAAAAAATAATTTTATACTGTCTCAAATTTTAATTACGCCAGGGATTGCCTTTTCTATAGTAAATTTTGCAAAAATAATTGTTTAGTGTCGCAAATTTTAATTACGCCAGGGATTGCCATTTCTATAGTAAATTATTCAAAAAATAATTTTTTCTGTCACAAATTTTAATTACGCCAGGGATTGCCATTTCTATAGTAAATTTTGCAAAAAATAATTTTTTACCGTCGCAAATTTTAATTACGCCAGGGATTGCCTTTTCTATAGTAAATTATTCAAAAATTAATTTTTTCTGTCGCAAATTTTAATTACGCCAGGGATTGCCTTTTCTATAGTAAATTATTCAAAAATTCATTTTATACTGTCGCAAATTTTAATTACGCCAGGGATTGCCTTTTCTATAGTAAATTATTCAAAAAATAATTTTTTACTGTCTCAAATTTTAATTACACCAGGGATTGCCTTTTCTATAGTAAATTATTCAAAAAATTATTTTATACTGTCGCAAATTTTAATTACGCCAGGGATTGCCTTTTCTATAGTAAATTATTCAAAAATTATTTTTTTCTGTCGCAAATTTTAATTACGCCAGGGATTGCCTTTTCTATAGTAAATTATTCAAAAATTCATTTTTTACTGTCTCAAATTTTAATTACGCCAGGGATTGCCTTTTCTATAGTAAATTTTGGAAAAATAATTGTTTAGTGTCGCAAATTTTAATTACGCCAGGATTGCCTTTTCTATAGTAAATTATTCAAAAATTCATTTTTTACTTTCTCAAATTTTAATTACGCCAGGGATTGCCTTTTCTATAGTAAATTTTGCAAAAAATAATTTTATACTGTCGCAAATTTTAATTACGCCAGGGATTGCCTTTTCTATAGTAAATTATTCAAAAAATAATTTTATACTGTCGCAAATTTTAATTACGCCAGGGATTGCCTTTTCTATAGTAAATTATTCAAAAAATAATTGTTTAGTGTCGCAAATTTTAATTACGCCAGGGATTATCTTTTCTATAGTAAATTATTCAAAAAATAATTGTTTAGTGTCGCAAATTTTAATTACGCCAGGGATTGCCTTTTCTATAGTAAATTATTCAAATAATAATTTTATACTCTCGCAAATTTTAATTACGCCAGGGATTGCCTTTTCTATAGTAAATTATTCAAAAAATAATTTTATACTGTCGCAAATTTTAATTACGCCAGGGATTGCCTTTTCTATAGTAAATTATTCAAAAAATAATTTTATACTGTCGCAAATTTTAATTACGCCAGGGATTGCCTTTTCTATAGTAAATTATTCAAAAAATAATTTTTTACTGTCGCAAATTTTAATTACGCCAGGGATTGCCTTTTCTATAGTAAATTATTCAAAAAATAATTTTATACTGTCGCAAATTTTAATTACGCCAGGGATTGGCTTTTCTATAGTAAATTATTCAAAAAATAATTTTATACTGTCGCAAATTTTAATTACGCCAGGGATTGCCTTTTCTATAGTAAATTATTCAAAAAATAATTGTTTAGTGTCGCAAATTTTAATTACGCCAGGGATTATCTTTTCTATAGTAAATTATTCAAAAAATAATTGTTTAGTGTCGCAAATTTTAATTACGCCAGGGATTGCCTTTTCTATAGTAAATTATTCAAAAATAATTTTATACTGTCGCAAATTTTAATTACGCCAGGGATTGCCTTTTCTATAGTAAATTATTCAAAAAATAATTGTTTAGTGTCGCAAATTTTAATTACGCCAGGGATTATCTTTTCTATAGTAAATTATTCAAAAAATATTTTTTTCTGTCACAAATTTTAATTACGCCAGGGATTGCCTTTTCTGTAGTAAATTATTCAAAAATTCATTTTATACTGTCGCAAATTTTAATTACGCCAGGGATTGCCTTTTCTATAGTAAATTATTCAAAAACTAATTGTTTAGTGTCGCAAATTTTAATTAGGCCAGGATTGCCTTTTCTATAGTAAATTATTCAAAAATTCATTTTTTACTGTCTCAAATTTTAATTACGCCAAGGATTGCCTTTTCTATAGTAAATTATTCAAATAATAATTTTATACTCTCGCAAATTTTAATTACGCCAGGGATTGCCTTTTCTATAGTAAATTATTCAAAAAATAATTTTATACTGTCGCAAATTTTAATTACGCCAGGGATTGGCTTTTCTATAGTAAATTATTCAAAAAATAATTTTATACTGTCGCAAATTTTAATTACGCCAGGGATTGCCTTTTCTATAGTAAATTATTCAAAAAATAATTGTTTAGTGTCGCAAATTTTAATTACGCCAGGGATTGATTATCTTTTCTATAGTAAATTATTCAAAAAATAATTGTTTAGTGTCGCAAATTTTAATTACGCCAGGGATTGCCTTTTCTATAGTAAATTATTCAAAAAATAATTTTATACTGTCGCAAATTTTAATTACGCCAGGGATTGCCTTTTCTATAGTAAATTATTCAAAAAATAATTGTTTAGTGTCGCAAATTTTAATTACGCCAGGGATTATCTTTTCTATAGTAAATTATTCAAAAAATATTTTTTTCTGTCACAAATTTTAATTACGCCAGGGATTGCCTTTTCTGTAGTAAATTATTCAAAAATTCATTTTATACTGTCGCAAATTTTAATTACGCCAGGGATTGCCTTTTCTATAGTAAATTATTCAAAAACTAATTGTTTAGTGTCGCAAATTTTAATTAGGCCAGGGATTGCCTTTTCTATAGTAAATTATTCAAAAATTCATTTTTTACTGTCTCAAATTTTAATTACGCCAAGGATTGCCTTTTCTATAGTAAATTATTCAAAAAATAATTTTTTACTGTCGCAAGTTTTAATTACGCCAGGGATTGCCTTTTCTATAGTAAATTATTCAAAAAATAATTTTATACTGTCGCAAATTTTAATTACGCCAGGGATTGCCTTTTCTATAGTAAATTATTCAAAAAATAATTGTTTAGTGTCGCAAATTTTAATTACGCCAGGGATTACCTTTTCTATAGTAAATTATTCAAAAAATAATTTTTTCTGTCACAAATTTCAATTACGCCAGGGATTGCCTTTCTATAGTAAATTATTCAAAAATTCATTTTATACTGTCGCAAATTTTAATTACGCCAGGGATTGCCTTTTCTATAGTAAATTATTCAAAAACTAATTGTTTAGTGTCGCAAATTTTAATTACGCCAGGGATTGCTTTTCTATAGTAAATTATTCAAAAATTCATTTTTTACTGTCTCAAATTTTAATTACGCCAGGGATTGCCTTTTCTATAGTAAAATTTTGCAAAAAATAATTGTTTAGTTTCGCAATTTTAATTACGCCAGGGATTGCCTTTTCTATAGTAAATTATTCAAAAAATAATTTTATACTGTCTCAAATTTTAACTACGCCAGGGATTGCCTTTTCTATAGTAAATTTTGCAAAAAATAATTGTTTAGTGTCGCAAATTTTAATTACGCCAGGGATTGCCATTTCTATAGTAAATTATTCAAAAAATAATTTTTTCTGTCACAAATTTTAATTACGCCAGGGATTGCCATTTCTATAGTAAATTTTGCAAAAAATAATTTTTTACTGTCGCAAATTTTAATTACGCCAGGGATTGCCTTTTCTATAGTAAATTATTCAAAAATTAATTTTTTTCTGTCGCAAATTTTAATTACGCCAGGATTGCCTTTTCTATAGTAAATTATTCAAAAATTCATTTTATACTGTCGCAAATTTTAATTACGCCAGGGATTGCCTTTTTCTATAGTAAATTATTCAAAAAATAATTTTTTACTGTCTCAAATTTTAATTACACCAGGGATTGCCTTTTCTATAGTAAATTATTCAAAAAATTATTTTATACTGTCGCAAATTTTAATTACGCCAGGGATTGCCTTTTCTATAGTAAATTATTCAAAAATTAATTTTTTTCTGTCGCAAATTTTAATTACGCCAGGGATTGCCTTTTCTATAGTAAATTATTCAAAAATTCATTTTTTACTGTCTCAAATTTTAATTACGCCAGGGATTGCCTTTTCTATAGTAAATTTTGCAAAAAATAATTGTTAAGTGTCGCAAATTTTAATTACGCCAGGGATTGCCTTTTCTATAGTAAATTATTCAAAAATTCATTTTTTACTGTCTCAAATTTTAATTACGCCAGGGATTGCCTTTTCTATAGTAAATTTTGCAAAAAATAATTTTATACTGTCGCAAATTTTAATTACGCCAGGGATTGCCTTTTCTATAGTAAATTATTCAAAAAATAATTTTATACTGTCGCAAATTTTAATTACGCCAGGGATTGCCTTTTCTATAGTAAATTATTCAAAAAATAATTGTTTAGTGTCGCAAATTTTAATTACGCCAGGATTATCTTTTCTATAGTAAATTATTCGAAAAATAATTGTTTAGTGTCGCAAATTTTAATTACGCCAGGGATTGCCTTTTCTATAGTAAATTATTCAAAAAATAATTTTTTACTGTCTCAAATTTTAATTACGCCAGGGATTGCCTTTTCTATAATAAATTATTCAAAAAATAATTCTATACTGTCGCAAATTTTAATTACGCCAGGGATTGCCTTTTCTATAGTAAATTATTCAAAAATTAATTTTTTCTGTCGCAAATTTTAATTACGCCAGGGGTTGCCTTTTCTATAGTAAATTATTCAAAAATTCATTTTATACTGTCGCAAATTTTAATTACGCCAGGGATTGCCTTTTCTATAGTAAATTATTCAAAAAATAATTTTTTACTGTATCAAATTTTAATTACGCAGGGATTGCCTTATCTATAGTAAATTATTCAAAAAATAATTTTATACTGTCGCAAATTTTAATTACGCCAGGGATTGCCTTTTCTATAGTAAATTATTCAAAAATTAATTTTTTTCTGTCGCAAATTTTAATTACGCCAGGATTGCCTTTTCTATAGTAAATTATTCAAAAATTCATTTTTTACTGTCTCAAATTTTAAATACGCCAGGGATTGCCTTTTCTATAGTAAATTTTGCAAAAATTAATTTTTTACTGTCGCAATTATAATTACGCCAGGGATTGCCTTTTCTATAGTAAATTATTCAAAAATTAATTTTTTACTGTCGCAAATTTTAATTACGCCAGGGATTGCCTTTTCTATAGTAAATTTTGCAAAAAATAATTTTTTACTGTCGCAAATTTTAAATACGCCAGGGATTGCCTTTTCTATAGTAAATTATTCAAAAAATAATTTTATACTGTCGCAAATTTTAAAAACGCCAGGGATTGCCTTTTCTATAGTAAATTTTTCAAAAAATAATTTTATACTGTCGCAAATTTTAAATACGCCAGGGATTGCCTTTTCTATAGTAAATTTTGCAAAAAATAATTTTTTCTGTCACAAATTTTAATTACGCCAGGGATTGCCTTTTCTATAGTAAATTATTCAAAAATTAATTTGTTTCTGTCGCAAATTTTAATTACGCCAGGGATTGCCTTTTCTATAGTAAATTATTCAAAAAATAATTTTATACTGTCTCAAATTTTAATTACGCCAGGGATTGCCTTTTCTATAGTAAATTATTCAAAAATTCATTTTTTACTGTCTCAAATTTTAATTGCGCCAGGGATTGCCTTTTCTATAGTAAATTTTGCAAAAACTAATTTTTTACTGTCGCAAATTTTAATTAAGCCAGGGATTGCCTTTTCTATAGTAAATTATTCAAAAAATAATTTTTTACTGTTGCAAATTTTAAATACGCCAGGGATTGCCTTTTGTATAGTAAATTATTCAAAAAATAATTTTTTAGTGTCGCAAATTTTAACTACGCCAGGGATTGCCTTTTCTATAGTAAATTATTCAATAAATAATTTTATACTGTCGCAAATTTTAATTACGTCAGGGATTGCCTTTTCTATAGTAAATTATTCAAAAAATAATTTTATACTGTCGCAAATTTTAATTACGCCAGGGATTGCCTTTTCTATAGTAAATTATTCAAAAAATAATTGTTTAGTGTCGCAAATTTTAATTACGCCAGGGATTGCCTTTTCTATAGTAAATTATTCAAAAAATATTTTTTTCTGTCACAAATTTTAATTACGCCAGGGATTGCCTTTTCTGTAGTAAATTATTCAAAAATTCATTTTATACTGTCGCAAATTTTAATTACGCCAGGGATTGCCTTTTCTATAGTAAATTATTCAAAAACTAATTGTTTAGTGTCGCAAATTTTAATTACGCCAGGGATTGCCTTTTCTATAGTAAATTATTCAAAAATTCATTTTTTACTGTCTCAAATTTAATTACGCCAAGGATTGCCTTTTCTATAGTAAATTATTCAAAAAATAATTTTTTACTGTCGCAAGTTTTAATTACGCCAGGGATTGCCTTTTCTATAGTAAAGTATTCAAAAAATAATTTTATACTGTCGCAAATTTTAATTACGCCAGGGATTGCCTTTTCTATAGTAAATTATTCAAAAAATAATTGTTTAGTGTAGCAAATTTTAATTACGCCAGGGATTGCCTTTTCTATAGTAAATTATTCAAAAAATAATTTTTCTGTCACAAATTTCAATTACGCCAGGATTGCCTTTCTATAGTAAATTATTCAAAAATTCATTTTATACTGTCGCAAATTTTAATTACGCCAGGGATTGCCTTTTCTATAGTAAATTATTCAAAAACTAATTGTTTAGTGTCGCAAATTTTAATTACGCCAGGGATTGCCTTTTCTATAGTAAATTATTCAAAAATTCATTTTTTACTGTCTCAAATTTTAATTACGCAGGGATTGCCTTTTCTATAGTAAAATTTGCAAAAAATAATTGTTTAGTTTCGCAAATTTTAATTACGCCAGGATTGCCTTTTCTATAGTAAATTATTCAAAAAATAATTTTATACTGTCTCAAATTTTAATTACGCCAGGGATTGCCTTTTCTATAGTAAATTTTGCAAAAAATAATTGTTTAGTGTCGCAAATTTTAATTACGCCAGGGATTGCCTTTTCTATAGTAAATTATTCAAAAAATAATTTTTCTGTCACAAATTTTAATTACGCCAGGGATTGCCATTTCTATAGTAAATTTTGCAAAAAATAATTTTTTACTGTCGCAAATTTTAATTACGCCAGGATTGCCTTTTCTATAGTAAATTATTCAAAAATTCATTTTTTACTGTCTCAAATTTTAATTACGCCACGGATTACCTTTTCTATAGTAAATTATTCAAAAAATAATTTTATACTGTCGCAAATTTTAATTACGCCAGGGATTGCATTTTCTATAGTAAATTTTGCAAAAACTAATTGTTTAGTGTCGCAAATTTTAATTACGCCAGGGATTGCCTTTTCTATAGTAAATTATTCAAAAATTCATTTTTTACTGTCTCAAATTTTAATTACGCCAGGGATTGCCTTTTCTATAGTAAATTTTGCAAAAAATAATTGTTAGTTTCGCAAATTTTAATTACGCCAGGGATTGCCTTTTCTATAGTAAATTATTCAAAAAATAATTTTATACTGTCTCAAATTTTAATTACGGCAGGGATTGCCTTTTCTATAGTAAATTTTGCAAAAAATAATTGTTTAGTGTCGCAAATTTTAATTACGCCAGGGATTGCCTTTTCTCTAGTAAATTATTCAAAAAATAATTTTTTCTGTCACAAATTTTAATTACGCCAGGGATTGCCATTTCTATAGTAAATTTTGCAAAAAATAATTTTTTACTGTCGCAAATTTTAATTACGCCAGGGATTGCCTTTTCTATAGTAAATTATTCAAAAATTCATTTTTTACTGTCTCAAATTTTAATTACGCCACGGATTACCTTTTCTATAGTAAATTATTCAAAAAATAATTTTATACTGTCTCAAATTTTAATTACGCCAGGGATTGCCTTTTCTATAGTAAATTTTGCAAAAAATAATTGTTTAGTGTCGCAAATTTTAATTACGCCAGGGATTGCCTTTTCTATAGTAAATTATTCAAAAATTCATTTTTTACTGTCTCAAATTTTAATTACGCCAGGGATTGCCTTTTGTATAGTAAATAATTCAAAAAATAATTTTATACTGTCGCAAATTTTAATTACGCCAGGGATTATCTTTTCTATAGTAAATTATTCAAAAAATAATTGTTTAGTGTCGCAAATTTTAATTACGCCAGGGATTGCCTTTTCTATAGTAAATTATTCAAAAAATAATTTTATACTGTCGCAAATTTTAATTACGCCAGGGATTGCCTTTTCTGTAGTAAATTATTCAAAAAATAATTTTATACTGTCGCAAATTTTAATTACGCCAGGGCTTGCCTTTTCTATAGTAAATTATTCAAAAAATAATTGTTTCGTGTCGCAAATTTTAATTACGCCAGGGATTGCCTTTTCTATAGTAAATTATTCAAAAAATAATTTTTTCTGTCACAAATTTTAATTACGCCAGGGATTGCCTGTTCTATAGTAAATTATTCAAAAATTCATTTTATACTGTCGCAAATTTTAACTACGCCAGGGAATGCCTTTTCTATAGTAAATTATTCAAAAAATAATTTTTTACTGTCTCAAATTTTAATTACGCCAGGGATTACCTTTTCTATAATAAATTATTCAAAAAATAATTCTATACTGTCGCAAATTTTAATTACGCCAGGGATTGCCTTTTCTATAGTAAATTATTCAAAAATTAATTTTTTTCTGTCGCAAATTTTAATTACGCCAGGGGTTGCCTTTTCTATAGTAAATTATTCAAAAATTCATTTTATACTGTCGCAAATTTTAATTACGCCAGGGATTGCCTTTTCTATAGTAAATTATTCAAAAAATAATTTTTTACTGTCTCAAATTTTAATTACGCCAGGGATTGCCTTTTCTATAGTAAATTATTCAAAAAATAATTTTATACTGTCGCAAATTTTAATTACGCCAGGGATTGCCTTTTCTATAGTAAATTATTCAAAAATTAATTTTTTTCTGTCGCAAATTGTAATTACGCCAGGGATTGCCTTTTCTATAGTAAATTATTCAAAAATTCATTTTTTACTGTCTCAAATTTTAAATACGCCAGGAGTGCCTTTTCTATAGTAAATTTTGCAAAAATTAATTTTTTACTGTCGCAAATTATAATTACGCCAGGGATTGCCTTTTCTATAGTAAATTATTCAAAAATTAATTTTTTATTGTCGCAAATTTTAATTACGCCAGGGATTGCATTTTCTATAGTAAATTTTGCAAAAAATAATTTTTTACTGTCGCAAATTTTAAATACGCCAGGGATTGCCTTTTCTATAGTAAATTATTCAAAAAATAATTTTATACTGTCGCAAATTTTAAATACGCCAGGGATTGCCTTTTCTATAGTAAATTTTTCAAAAAATAATTTTATACTGTCGCAAATTTTAAATACGCCAGGGATTGCCTTTTCTATAGTAAATTTTGCAAAAAATAATTTTTTCTGTCACAAATTTTAATTACGCCAGGGATTGCCTTTTCTATAGTAAATTATTCAAAAATTAATTTGTTTCTGTCGCAAATTTTAATTACGCCAGGGATTGCCTTTTCTATAGTAAATTATTCAAAACATAATTTTATACTGTCTCAAATTTTAATTACGCCAGGGATTGCCTTTTCTATAGTAAATTATTCAAAAATTCATTTTTTACTGTCTCAAATTTTAATTGCGCCAGGGATTGCCTTTTCTATAGTAAATTTTGCAAAAACTAATTTTTTACTGTCGCAAATTTTAATTAAGCCAGGGATTGCCTTTTCTATAGTAAATTATTCAAAAAATAATTTTTAACTGTTGCAAATTTTAAATACGCCAGGGATTGCCTTTTGTATAGTAAATTATTCAAAAAATAATTTTTTAGTGTCGCAAATTTTAACTACGCCAGGGATTGCCTTTTCTATAGTAAATTATTCAATAAATAATTTTATACTGTCGCAAATTTTAATTACGTCAGGGATTGCCTTTTCTATAGTAAATTATTCAAAAAATAATTTTATACTGTCGCAAATTTTAATTACGCCAGGGATTGCCTTTTCTATAGTAAATTATTCAAAAAATAATTGTTTAGTGTCGCAAATTTTAATTACGCCAGGGATTGCCTTTTCTATAGTAAATTATTCAAAAAATATTTTTTTCTGTCACAAATTTTAATTACGCCAGGGATTGCCTTTTCTGTAGTAAATTATTCAAATATTCATTTTATACTGTCGCAAATTTTAATTACGCCAGGGATTGCCTTTTCTATAGTAAATTATTCAAAAACTAATTGTTTAGAGTCGCAAATTTTAATTACGCCAGGGATTGCCTTTTCTATAGTAAATTATTCAAAAATTCATTTTTTACTGTCTCAAATTTTAATTACGCCAAGGATTGCCTTTTCTATAGTAAATTATTCAAAAAATAATTTTTTACTGTCGCAAGTTTTAATTACGCCAGAGATTGCCTTTTCTATAGTAAAGTATTCAAAAAATAATTTTATACTGTCGCAAATTTTAATTACGCCAGGGATTGCCTTTTCTATAGTAAATTATTCAAAAAATAATTGTTTAGTGTCGCAAATTTTAATTACGCCAGGGATTGCCTTTTCTATAGTAAATTATTCAAAAAATAATTTTTTCTGTCACAAATTTCAATTACGCCAGGGATTGCCTTTCTATAGTAAATTATTCAAAAATTCATTTTATACTGTCGCAAATTTTAATTACGCCAGGGATTGCCTTTTCTATAGTAAATTATTCAAGAACTAATTGTTTAGTGTCGCAAATTTTAATTACGCCAGGGATTGCCTTTTCTATAGTAAATTATTCAAAAACTCATTTTTTACTGTCTCAAATTTTAATTACGCCAGGGATTGCCTTTTCTATAGTAAAATTTGCAAAAAATAATTGTTTAGTTTCGCAAATTTTAATTACGCCAGGGATTGCCTTTTCTATAGTAAATTATTCAAAAAAAATTTTATACTGTCTCAAATTTTAATTACGCCAGGGATTGCCTTTTCTATAGTTAATTTTGCAAAAAATAATTGTTTAGTGTCGCAAATTTTAATTACGCCAGGGATTGCCTTTTCTATAGTAAATTATTCAAAAAATAATTTTTTCTGTCACAAATTTTAATTACGCCAGGGATTGCCATTTCTATAGTAAATTTTGCAAAAAATAATTTTTTACTGTCGCAAATTTTAATTACGCCAGGGATTGCCTTTTCTATAGTAAATTATTCAAAAATTCATTTTTTACTGTCTCAAATTTTAATTACGCCACGGATTACCTTTTCTATAGTAAATTATTCAAAAAATAATTTTATACTGTCGCAAATTTTAATTACGCCAGGGATTGCATTTTCTATAGTAAATTTTGCAAAAACTAATTGTTTAGTGTCGCAAATTTTAATTACGCCAGGGATTGCCTTTTCTATAGTAAATTATTCAAAAATTCATTTTTTACTGTCTCAAATTTTAATTACGCCAGGGATTGCCTTTTCTATAGTAAATTTTGCAAAAAATAATTGTTTAGTTTCGCAAATTTTAATTACGCCAGGGATTGCCTTTTCTATAGTAAATTATTCAAAAAATAATTTTATACTGTCTCAAATTTTAATTACGGCAGGGATTGCCTTTTCTGTAGTAAATTTTGCAAAAAATAATTGTTTAGTGTCGCAAATTTTAATTACGCCAGGGATTGCCTTTTCTCTAGTAAACTATTCAAAAAATAATTTTTTCTGTCACAAATTTTAATTACGCCAGGGATTGCCATTTCTATAGTAAATTTTGCAAAAAATAATTTTTTACTGTCGCAAATTTTAATTACGCCAGGGATTGCCTTTTCTATAGTAAATTATTCAAAAATTCATTTTTTACTGTCTCAAATTTTAATTACGCCACGGATTACCTTTTCTATAGTAAATTATTCAAAAAATAATTTTATACTGTCTCAAATTTTAATTACGCCAGGGATTGCCTTTTCTATAGTAAATTTTGCAAAAAATAATTGTTTAGTATCGCAAATTTTAATTACGCCAGGGATTGCCTTTTCTATAGTAAATTATTCAAAAATTCATTTTTTACTGTCTCAAATTTTAATTACGCCAGGGATTGCCTTTTGTATAGTAAATAATTCAAAAAATAATTTTATACTGTCGCAAATTTTAATTACGCCAGGGATTGCCTTTTCTATAGTAAATTATTCAAAAATTAATTTTTTTCTGTCGCAAATTTTAATTACGCCAGGGATTGCCTTTTCTATAGTAAATTTTGCAAAAAATAATTGTTTAGTGTCGCAAATTTTAATTACGACAGGGATTGCCTTTTCTATAGTAAATTTTGCAAAAAATAATTGTTTAGTGTCGCAAATTTTAATTACGCCAGGGATTGCCTTTTCTATAGTAAATTATTCAAAAAATAATTTTATACTGTCGAAAAAATTTTAAATACGCCAGGGATTGCCTTTTCTATAGTAAATTTTTCAAAAAATAATTTTATACTGTCGCAAATTTTAAATACGCCAGGGATTGCCTTTTCTATAGTAAATTTTGCAAAAAATAATTGTTTAGTGTCGCAAATTTTAATTACGCCAGGGATTGCCTTTTCTATATTAAATTATTCAAAAAATAATTTTTTACTGTCGCAAATTTTAAATACGCCAGGGATTGCCTTTTTTATAGTAAATTTTGCAAAAATTAATTTTTTACTGTCGCAAATTATAATTACGCCAGGGATTGCCTTTTCTATAGTAAATTTTGCAAAAATTAATTTTTTACTGTCGCAAATTTTAAATACGCCAGGGATTGCCTTTTCTATAGTAAATTATTCAAAAAATTATTTTATACTGTCGCAAATTTTAAATACGCCAGGGATTGCCTTTTCTATAGTAAATTTTTCAAAAAATAATTTTATACTGTCGCAAATTTTAAATACGCCAGGGATTGCCTTTTCTATAGTAAATTTTGCAAAAAATAATTTTTTCTGTCACAAATTTTAATTACGCCAGGGATTGCCTTTTCTATAGTAAATTATTCAAAAATTAATTTTTTTCTGTCGCAAATTTTAATTACGCCAGGGATTGCCTTTTCTATAGTAAATTATTCAAAAAATAATTTTATACTGTCGCAAATTTTAAATACGCCAGGGATTGCCTTTTCTATAGTAAATTTTGCAAAAAATAATTTTTTACTGTCGCAAATTTTAATTACGCCAGGGATTGCCTTTTCTATAGTAAATTTTGCAAAATCTAATTTTTTACTGTCGCAAATTTTAATTACGCCAGGGATTGCCTTTTCTATAGTAAATGTTGCAAAAAATAATTTTTTACTGTTGCAAATTTTAAATACTCCAGGGATTGCCTTTTGTATAGTAAATTATTCAAAAAATAATTTTTTACTGTCGCAAATTTTAATTACGCCAGGGATTGCCTTTTCTATAGTAAATTATTCAAAAATTCATTTTTTCTGTCACAAATTTTAATTACGCCAGGGATTGCCTTTTCTATAGTAAATTATTCAAAAAATAATTTTTTACTGTCTCAAATTTTAATTACGCCAGGGATTGCCTTTTCTATAGTAAATTATTCAAAAAATAATTGTTTAGTGTCGCAAATTTTAATTACGCCAGGGATTGCCTTTTCTATAGTAAATTATTCAAAAAATAATTTTATACTGTCGGAAATTTTAATAACGCCAGGGATTGCCTTTTCTATAGTAAATTATTCAAAAAATAATTTTATACTGTCGCAAATTTTCATTACGCCAGGGATTGCCTTTTCTATAGTAAATTATTCAAAAAATAATTTTTTCTGTCACAAATTTTAATTACGCCAGGGATTGCCTTTTCTATAGTAAATTATTCAAAAATTCATTTTATACTGTCGCAAATTTTAATTACGCCAGGGATTGCCTTTTCTATAGTAAATTATTCAAAAAATAATTTTTTACTGTCTCAAATTTTAATTACGCCAGGGATTGCCTTTTCTATAGTAAATTATTCAAAAAATAATTTTATACTGTCGCAAATTTTAATTACGCCAGGGATTGCCTTTTCTATAGTAAATTATTCAAAAAATAATTTTATACTGTCGCAAATTTTAAATACGCCAGGGATTGCCTTTTCTATAGTAAATTTTTCAAAAAATAATTTTATACTGTCGCAAATTTTAAATACGCCAGGGATTGCCTTTTCTATAGTAAATTTTTCAAAAAATAATTTTATACTGTCGCAAATTTTAAATACGCCAGGGATTGACTTTTCTATAGTAAATTTAGCAAAAAATATTTTTTTCTGTCACAAATTTTTATTACGCGGGGATTGCCTTTTCTATAGTAAATTATTCAAAAATTAATTTTTTTCTGTCTCAAATTTTAATTACGCCAGGGATTGCCTTTTGTATAGTAAATAATTCAAAAAATAATTTTATACTGTCGCAAATTTTAATTACGCCAGGGATTGCCTTTTCTATAGTAAATTATTCAAAAATTAATTTTTTTCTGTCGCAAATTTTAATTACGCCAGGGATTGCCTTTTCTATAGTAAATTTTGCAAAAAATAATTGTTTAGTGTCGCAAATTTTAATTACGACAGGGATTGCCTTTTCTATAGTAAATTTTGCAAAAAATAATTGTTTAGTGTCGCAAATTTTAATTACGCCAGGGATTGCCTTTTCTATAGTAAATTATTCAAAAAATAATTTTATACTGTCGAAAAAATTTTAAATACGCCAGGGATTGCCTTTTCTATAGTAAATTTTTCAAAAAATAATTTTATACTGTCGCAAATTTTAAATACGCCAGGGATTGCCTTTTCTATAGTAAATTTTGCAAAAAATAATTGTTTAGTGTCGCAAATTTTAATTACGCCAGGGATTGCCTTTTCTATATTAAATTATTCAAAAAATAATTTTTTACTGTCGCAAATTTTAAATACGCCAGGGATTGCCTTTTTTATAGTAAATTTTGCAAAAATTAATTTTTTACTGTCGCAAATTATAATTACGCCAGGGATTGCCTTTTCTATAGTAAATTTTGCAAAAATTAATTTTTTACTGTCGCAAATTTTAAATACGCCAGGGATTGCCTTTTCTATAGTAAATTATTCAAAAAATTATTTTATACTGTCGCAAATTTTAAATACGCCAGGGATTGCCTTTTCTCTAGTAAATTTTTCAAAAAATAATTTTATACTGTCGCAAATTTTAAATACGCCAGGGATTGCCTTTTCTATAGTAAATTTTGCAAAAAATAATTTTTTCTGTCACAAATTTTAATTACGCCAGGGATTGCCTTTTCTATAGTAAATTATTCAAAAATTAATTTTTTTCTGTCGCAAATTTTAATTACGCCAGGGATTGCCTTTTCTATAGTAAATTATTCAAAAAATAATTTTATACTGTCGCAAATTTTAAATACGCCAGGGATTGCCTTTTCTATAGTAAATTTTGCAAAAAATAATTTTTTACTGTCGCAAATTTTAATTACGCCAGGGATTGCCTTTTCTATAGTAAATTTTGCAAAATCTAATTTTTTACTGTCGCAAATTTTAATTACGCCAGGGATTGCCTTTTCTATAGTAAATGTTGCAAAAAATAATTTTTTACTGTTGCAAATTTTAAATACTCCAGGGATTGCCTTTTGTATAGTAAATTATTCAAAAAATAATTTTTTACTGTCGCAAATTTTAATTACGCCAGGGATTGCCTTTTCTATAGTAAATTATTCAAAAATTCATTTTTTCTGTCACAAATTTTAATTACGCCAGGGATTGCCTTTTCTATAGTAAATTATTCAAAAAATAATTTTTTACTGTCTCAAATTTTAATTACGCCAGGGATTGCCTTTTCTATAGTAAATTATTCAAAAAATAATTGTTTAGTGTCGCAAATTTTAATTACGCCAGGGATTGCCTTTTCTATAGTAAATTATTCAAAAAATAATTTTATACTGTCGGAAATTTTAATAACGCCAGGGATTGCCTTTTCTATAGTAAATTATTCAAAAAATAATTTTATACTGTCGCAAATTTTCATTACGCCAGGGATTGCCTTTTCTATGGTAAATTATTCAAAAATAATTTTTTCTGTCACAAATTTTAATTACGCCAGGGATTGCCTTTTCTATAGTAAATTATTCAAAAATTCATTTTATACTGTCGCAAATTTTAATTACGCCAGGGATTGCCTTTTCTATAGTAAATTATTCAAAAAATAATTTTTTACTGTCTCAAATTTTAATTACGCCAGGGATTGCCTTTTCTATAGTAAATTATTCAAAAAATAATTTTATACTGTCGCAAATTTTAATTACGCCAGGGATTGCCTTTTCTATAGTAAATTATTCAAAAAATAATTTTATACTGTCGCAAATTTTAAATACGCCAGGGATTGCCTTTTCTATAGTAAATTTTTCAAAAAATAATTTTATACTGTCGCAAATTTTAAATACGCCAGGGATTGCCTTTTCTATAGTAAATTTTTCAAAAAATAATTTTATACTGTCGCAGATTTTAAATACGCCAGGGATTGACTTTTCTATAGTAAATTTAGCAAAAAATATTTTTTTCTGTCACAAATTTTTATTACGCCGGGGATTGCCTTTTCTATAGTAAATTATTCAAAAATTAATTTTTTTCTGTCGCAAATTTTAATTACGCCAGGGATTGCCTTTTCTATAGTAAATTATTCAAAAAATAATTTTATACTGTCGCAAATTTTAATTACGCCAGGGATTGCATTTTCTATAGTAAATTTTGCAAAAAATAATTTTTTACTGTCGCAAATTTTAATTACGCCAGGGATAGCCTTTTCTATAGTAAATTATTCAAAAAATAATTTTTTACTGTCGCAAAATTTAATTACGCCAGGGATTGCCTTTTCTATAGTAAATGTTGCAAAAATTAATTTTTTACTGTCGCAAATTTTAATTACGCCAGGGATTGCCTTTTCTATAGTAAATTATCCAAAAATTCATTTTATACTGTCGCAAATTTTAATTACGCCAGGGATTGCCTCTTCTATAGTAAATTATTCAAAAAATAATTTTTTACTGTCTCAAATTTTAGTTACGCCAGGGATTGCCTTTTCTATAGTAAATTATTCAAAAATTCATTTTTTACTGTCTAAAATTTTAATTACGCCAGGGATTGCCTTTTCTATAGTAAATTATTCAAAAAATAATTTTATACTGTCGCAAATTTTAAATACGCCAGGGATTGCCTTTTCTATAGCAAATTTTGCAAAAAATAATTTTTTACTGTCGCAAATTTTAATTACGCCAGGGATTGCCTTTTCTATAGTAAATTTTGCAAAAACTAATTTTTTACTGTCGCAAATTTTAATTACGCCAGGGATTGCCTTTTCTATAGTAAATTATTCAAAAATTAATTTTTTACTGTCGCAAGTTTTAATTACGCCAGGGATTGCCTTTTCTATAGTAAATTTTGCAAAAATTAATTTTTTACTGTCGCAAATTTTAAATACGCCAGGGATTGCCTTTTCTATAGTAAATTATTCAAAAAATTATTTTATACTGTCGCAAATTTTAAATACGCCAGGGATTGCCTTTTCTATAGTAAATTTTTCAAAAAATAATTTTATACTGTCGCAAATTTTAAATACGCCAGGGATTGCCTTTTCTATAGTAAATTTTGCAAAAAATAATTTTTTCTGTCACAAATTTTAATTACGCCAGGGATTGCCTTTTCTATAGTAAATTATTCAAAAATCAATTTTTTTCTGTCGCAAATTTTAATTACGCCAGGGATTGCCTTTTCTATAGTAAATTATTCAAAAAATAATTTTATACTGTCGCAAATTTTAAATACGCCAGGGATTGCCTTTTCTATAGTAAATTTTGCAAAAAATAATTTTTTACTGTCGCAAATTTTAATTACGCCAGGGATTGCCTTTTCTATAGTAAATTTTGCAAAAACTAATTTTTTACTGTCGCAAATTTTAATTACGCCAGGGATTGCCTTTTCTATAGTAAATGTTGCAAAAAATAATTTTTTACTGTTGCAAATTTTAAATACGCCAGGGATTGCCTTTTGTATAGTAAATTATTCAAAAAATAATTTTTTACTGTCGCAAATTTTAATTACGCCAGGGATTGCCTTTTCTATAGTAAATTATTCAAAAATTCATTTTTTCTGTCACAAATTTTAATTACGCCAGGGATTGCCTTTTCTATAGTAAATTATTCAAAAAATAATTTTTTACTGTCTCAAATTTTAATTACGCCAGGGATTGCCTTTTCTATAGTAAGTTATTCAAAAAATAATTGTTTAGTGTCGCAAATTTTAATTACGCCAGGGATTGCCTTTTCTATAGTAAATTATTCAAAAAATAATTTTATACTGTCGGAAATTTTAATTACGCCAGGCCTTGCCTTTTCTATAGTAAATTGTTCAATAAATAATTTTATACTGTCGCAAATTTTAATTACGCCAGGGATTGCCTTTTCTATAGTAAATTATTCAAAAAATAATTTTTTCTGTCACAAATTTTAATTTCGCCAGGGATTGCCTTTTCTATAGTAAATTATTCAAAAAATTTTTTATACTGTCGCAAATTTTAATTACGCCAGGGATTGCCTTTTCTATAGTAAATTATTCAAAAAATAATTTTTTACTGTCTCAAATTTTAATTACGCCAGGGATTGCCTTTTCTATAGTAAATTATTCAAAAAATAATTTTATACTGTCGCAAATTTTAATTACGCCAGGGATTGCCTTTTCTATAGTAAATTATTCAAAAATTAATTTTTTTCTGTCGCAAATTTTAACTACGCCAGGGATTGCCTTTTCTATAGTAAATTTTGCAAAAAATAATTGTTTAGTGTCGCAAATTTTAATTACGCCAGGGATTGCCTTTTCTATAGTAAATTTTGCAAAAAATAATTGTTGAGTGTCGCAAATTTTAATTACGCCAGGGATTGCCTTTTCTATAGTAAATTATTCAAAAAATAATTTTATACTGTCGCAAATTTTAAATACGCCAGGGATTGCCTTTTCTATAGTAAATTTTTCAAAAAATAATTTTATACTGTCGCAAATTTTAAATACGCCAGGGATTGCCTTTTCTATAGTAAATTTTGCAAAAAATAATTGTTTAGTGTCGCAAATTTTAATTACGCCAGGGATTGCCTTTTCTATATTAAATTATTCAAAAAATAATTTTTTACTGTCGCAAATTTTAAATACGCCAGGGATTGCCTTTTTTATAGTAAATTTTGCAAAAATTAATTTTTTACTGTCGCAAATTATAATTACGCCAGGATTGCCTTTTCTATAGTAAATTATTCAAAAATTAATTTTTTACTGTCACAAGTTTTAATTACGCCAGGGATTGCCTTTTCTATAGTAAATTTTGCAAAAATTAATTTTTTACTGTCGCAAATTTTAAATACGCCAGGGATTGCCTTTTCTATAGTAAATTATTCAAAAAATTATTTTATACTGTCGCAAATTTTAAATACGCCAGGGATTGCCTTTTCTATAGTAAATTTTTCAAAAAATAATTTTATACTGTCGCAAATTTTAAATACGCCAGGGATTGCCTTTTCTATAGTAAATTTTGCAAAAAATAATTTTTTCTGTCACAAATTTTAATTACGCCAGGGATTGCCTTTTCTATAGTAAATTATTCAAAAATTAATTTTTTTCTGTCGCAAATTTTAATTACGCCAGGGATTGCCTTTTCTATAGTAAATTATTCAAAAAATAATTTTATACTGTCGCAAATTTTAAATACGCCAGGGATTGCCTTTTCTATAGTAAATTTTGCAAAAAATAATTTTTTACTGTCGCAAAATTTAATTACGCCAGGGATTGCCTTTTCTATAGTAAATTTTGCAAAAACTAATTTTTTACTGTCGCAAATTTTAATTACGCCAGGGATTGCCTTTTCTATAGTAAATGTTGCAAAAAATAATTTTTTACTGTTGCAAATTTTAAATACTCCAGGGATTGCCTTTTGTATAGTAAATTATTCAAAAAATAATTTTTTACTGTCGCAAATTTTAATTACGCCAGGGATTGCCTTTTCTATAGTAAATTATTCAAAAATTCATTTTTTCTGTCACAAATTTTAATTACGCCAGGGATTGCCTTTTCTATAGTAAATTATTCAAAAAATAATTTTTTACTGTCTCAAATTTTAATTACGCCAGGGATTGCCTTTTCTATAGTAAATTATTCAAAAAATAATTGTTTAGTGTCGCAAATTTTAATTACGCCAGGGATTGCCTTTTCTATAGTAAATTATTCAAAAAATAATTTTATACTGTCGGAAATTTTAATTACGCCAGGGATTGCCTTTTCTATAGTAAATTATTCAAAAAATAATTTTATACTGTCGCAAATTTTCATTACGCCAGGGATTGCCTTTTCTATAGTAAATTATTCAAAAAATAATTTTTTCTGTCACAAATTTTAATTACGCCAGGGATTGCCTTTTCTATAGTAAATTATTCAAAAATTCATTTTAAACTGTCGCAAATTTTAATTACGCCAGGGATTGCCTTTTCTATAGTAAATTATTCAAAAAATAATTTTTTACTGTCTCAAATTTTAATTACGCCAGGGATTGCCTTTTCTATAGTAAATTATTCAAAAAATAATTTTATATTGTCGCAAATTTTAATTACGCCAGGGATTGCCTTTTCTATAGTAAATTATTCAAAAAATAATTTTATAATGTCGCAAATTTTAAATACGCCAGGGATTGCCTTTTCTATAGTAAATTTTTCAAAAAATAATTTTATACTGTCGCAAATTTTAAATACGCCAGGGATTGCCTTTTCTATAGTAAATTTTTCAAAAAATAATTTTATACTGTCGCAAATTTTAAATACGCCAGGGATTGCCTTTTCTATAGTAAATTTAGCAAAAAATAATTTTTTCTGTCACAAATTTTAATTACGCCAGGGATTGCGTTTTCTATAGTAAATTATTCAAAAATTAATTTTTTTCTGTCGCAAATTTTAATTACGCCAGGGATTGCCTTTTCTATAGTAAATTATTCAAAAAATAATTTTATACTGTCGCAAATTTTAATTACGCCAGGGATTGCATTTTCTATAGTAAATTTTGCAAAAAATAATTTTTTACTGTCGCAAATTTTAATTACGCCAGGGATTGCCTTTTCTATAGTAAATTATCCAAAAAATAATTTTTTACTGTCGCAAATTTTAATTACGCCAGGGATTGCCTTTTCTACAGTAAATGTTGCAAAAATTAATTTTTTACTGTCGCAAATTTTAATTACGCCAGGGATTGCCTTTTCTATAGTAAATTATTCAAAAATTCATTTTATACTGTCGCAAATTTTAATTACGCCAGGGATTGCCTCTTCTATAGTAAATTATTCAAAAAATAATTTTTTCCTGTCTCAAATTTTAATTATGCCAGGGATTGCCTTTTCTATAGTAAATTATTCAAAAATTCATTTTTTACTGTCTCAAATTTTAATTACTCCACGGATTACCTTTCCTATAGTAAATTATTCAAAAAATAATTTTATACTGTCTCAAATTTTAATTACGCCAGGGATTGCCTTTTCTATAGTAAATTTTGCAAAAAATAATTGTTTAGTGTCGCAAATTTTAATTACGCCAGGGATTGCCTTTTCTATAGTAAATTATTCAAAAAATAATTTTTTCTGTCACAAATTTTAATTACGCCAGGGATTGCCTTTTCTATAGTAAATTTTGCAAAAAATAATTTTTTACTGTCGCAAATTTTAATTACGCCAGGGATTGCCTTTTCTATAGTAAATTATTCAAAAATTCATTTTTTACTGTCTCAAATTTTAATTACGCCAGGGATTGCCTTTTCTATAGTAAATTATTCAAAAAATAATTTTATACTGTCGCAAATTTTAATTACGCCAGGGATTGCCTTTTCTATAGTAAATTATTCAAAAATTAATTTTTTTCTGTCGCAAATTTTAATTACGCCAGGGATTGCCTTTTCTATAGTAAATTTTGCAAAAAATAATTGTTTAGTGTCGCAAATTTTAATTACGCCAGGGATTGCCTTTTCTATACTAAATTTTGCAAAAAATAATTGTTTAGTGTCGCAAATTTTAATTACGCCAGGGATTGCCTTTTCTATAGTAAATTATTCAAAAAATTATTTTATACTGTCGCAAATTTTAAATACGCCAGGGATTGCCTTTTCTATAGTAAATTTTTCAAAAAATAATTTTATACTGCCGCAAATTTTAAATACGCCAGGGATTGCCTTTTCTATAGTAAATTTTGCAAAAAATAATTGTTTAGTGTCGCAAATTTTAATTACGCCAGGGATTGCCTTTTCTATATTAAATTATTCAAAAAATAATTTTTTACTGTCGCAAATTTTAAATACGCCAGGGATTGCCTTTTCTATAGTAAATTTTGCAAAAATTAATTTTTTACTGTCGCAAATTATAATTACGCCAGGGATTGCCTTTTCTATAGTAAATTATTCAAAAATTATTTTTTTACTGTCGCAAGTTTTAATTACGCCAGGGATTGCCTTTTCTATAGTAAATTTTGCAAAAATTAATTTTTTACTGTCGCAAATTTTAAATACGCCAGGGATTGCCTTTTCTATAGTAAATTATTCAAAAAATTATTTTATACTGTCGCAAATTTTAAATACGCCAGGGATTGCCTTTTCTATAGTAAATTTTTCAAAAAATAATTTTATACTGTCGCAAATTTTAAATACGCCAGGGATTGCCTTTTCTATAGTAAATTTTGCAAACAATAATTTTTTCTGTCACAAATTTTAATTACGCCAGGGATTGCCTTTTCTATAGTAAATTATTCAAAAATTAATTTTTTTCTGTCGCAAATTTTAATTACGCCAGGGATTGCCTTTTCTATAGTAAATTATTCAAAAAATAATTTTATACTGTCGCAAATTTTAAATACGCCAGGGATTGCCTTTTCTATAGTAAATTTTGCAAAAAATAATTTTTTACTGTCGCAAATTTTAATTACGCCAGGGATTGCCTTTTCTATAGTAAATTTTGCAAAAACTAATTTTTTACTGTCGCAAATTTTAATTACGCCAGGGATCTCCTTTTCTATAGTAAATGTTGCAAAAAATAATTTTTTACTGTTGCAAATTTTAAATACGCCAGGGATTGCCTTTTGTATAGTAAATTATTCAAAAAATAATTTTTTACTGTCGCAAATTTTAATTACGCCAGGGATTGCCTTTTCTATAGTAAATTATTCAAAAATTCATTTTTTCTGTCACAAATTTTAATTACGCCAGGGATTGCCTTTTCTATAGTAAATTATTCAAAAAATAATTTTTTACTGTCTCAAATTTTAATTACGCCAGGGATTGCCTTTTCTATAGTAAATTATTCAAAAAATAATTGTTTAGTGTCGCAAATTTTAATTACGCCAGGGATTGCCTTTTCTATAGTAAATTATTCAAAAAATAATTTTATACTGTCGGAAATTTTAATTACGCCAGGGCTTGCCTTTTCTATAGTAAATTATTCAAAAAATAATTTTATACTGTCGCAAATTTTAATTACGCCAGGGATTGCCTTTTCTATAGTAAATTATTCAAAAAATAATTTTTTCTGTCACAAATTTTAATTACGCCAGGGATTGCCTTTTCTATAGTAAATTATTCAAAAATTCATTTTATACTGTCGCAAATTTTAATTACGCCAGGGATTGCCTTTTCTATAGTAAATTATTCAAAAAATAATTTTTTACTGTCTCAAATTTTAATTACGCCAGGGATTGCCTTTTCTATAGTAAATTATTCAAAAAATAATTTTATACTGTCGGAAATTTTAATTACGCCAGGGATTGCCTTTTCTATAGTAAATTATTCAAAAAATAATTTTATACTGTCGCAAATTTTAAATACGCCAAGGATTGCCTTTTCTACAGTAAATTTTTCAAAAAATAATTTTATACTGTCGCAAATTTTAAATACACCAGGCATTGCCTTTTCTATAGTAAATTTTTCAAAAAATAATTTTATGCTGTCGCAAATTTTAAATACGCCAGGTATTGCCTTTTCTATAGTAAATTTTGCAAAAAATAATTTTTTCTGTCACAAATTTTAATTACGCCATTGATTGCCTTTTCTATAGTAAATTATTCAAAAATTAATTTTTTTCTGTCGCAAATTTTAATTACGCCAGGGATTGCCTTTTCTATAGTAAATTATTCAAAAAATAATTTTATACTGTCGCAAATTTTAATTACGCCAGGGATTGCATTTTCTATAGTAAATTTTGCAAAAAATAATTTTTTACTGTCGCAAATTTTAATTACGCCAGGGATTGCCTTTTCTATAGTAAATTATTCAAAAAATAATTTTTTACTGTCGCAAATTTTAATTACGCCAGGGATTGCCTTTTCTATAGTAAATGTTGCAAAAATTAATTTTTTACTGTCGCAAATTTTAATTACGCCAGGTATTGCCTTTTCTATAGTAAATTATTCAAAAATTCATTTTATACTGTCGCAAATTTTAATTACGCCAGGGATTGCCTCTTCTATAGTAAATTATTCAAAAAATAATTTTTTACTGTCTCAAATTTTAATTACGCCAGGGATTGCCTTTTATATAGTAAATTATTCAAAAAATAATTGTTCAGTGTCTCAAATTTTAATTACGCCAGGGATTGCCTTTTCTATAGTAAATTATTCAAAAAATAATTTTATACTGTCGCAAAATTTAATTACGCCAGGGATTGCCTTTTCTATAGTAAATTATTCAAAAAATAATTTTAATTACGCCAGGGATTGCCTTTTCTATAGTAAATTATTCAAAAAATAATTGTTTATTGTCGCAAATTTTAATTACGCCAGGGATTGCCTTTTCTATAGTAAATTATTCAAAAATTCATTTTATACTGTCGCAAATTTTAATTACGCCAGGGATTGCCTTTTCTATAGCAAATTATTCAAAAATTCATTTTATACTGTCTCAAATTTTAATTACGCCAGGGATAGCCTTTCTATAGTAAATTATTCAAAAACTAATTGTTTAGTGTCGCAAATTTTAATTACGCCAGGGATTGCCTTTTCTATAGTAAATTATTCAAAAATTCATTTTTTACTGTCTCAAATTTTAATTACGCCAGGGATTGCCTTTTCTATAGTAAATTTTGCAAAAAATAATTGTTTACTCTCGCAAATTTTAATTACGCCAGGGATTGCCTTTTCTATAGTAAATTTTGCAAAAAATAATTGTTTAGAGTCGCAAATTTTAATTACGCCAGGGATTGCCTTTTCTATAGTAAATTATTCAAAAAATAATTTTTTACTGTCGCAAATTTTAAATACGCCAGGGATTGCCTTTTCTATAGTAAATTTTGCAAAAAATAATTTTTTCTGTCGCAAATTTTAAATACGCCAGGGACTTCCTTTTCTATAGTAAATTTTGCAAAAAAAAAAAATTTTCTGTCGCAAATTTTAATTACGCCAGGGATTGCCTTTTCTATAGTAAATTATTCAAAAATTCATTTTTTACTGTCTCAAATTTTAATTACGCCAGGGATTGCCTTTTCTATAGTAAATTATTCAAAAATTCATTTTTTACTGTCTCAAATTTTAATTACGCCAGGGATTGCCTTTTCTATAGTAAATTTTGCAAAAAATAATTGTTTAGTGTCGCAAATTTTAATTACGCCAGGGATTGCCTTTTCTATAGTAAATTTTGCAAAAAATAATTTATTCTGTCACAAATTTTAATTACGCCAGGGATTGCCTTTTCTATAGTAAATTTTGCAAAAAATAATTTTTTACTGTCGCAAATTTCAATTACGCCAGGGATTGCCTTTTCTATAGTAAATTATTCAAAAATTCATTTTTTACTCTCTCAAATTTTAATTACGCCTGGGATTGCCTTTTCTGTAGTAAATTATTCAAAAAATAATTTTATACTGTCGCAAATTTTAATTACGCCAGGGATTGCCTTTTCTATAGTAAATTATTCAAAAATTAATTTTTTTCTGTCGCAAATTTTAATTACGCCAGGGATTGCCTTTTCTATAGTAAATTATTCAAAAAATAATTTTTTCTGTCACAAATTTTAATTACGCCAGGGATTGCCTTTTCTATAGTAAATTTTGCAAAAAATAATTTTTTACTGTCGCAAATTTTAATTACGCCAGGGATTGCCTTTTCTATAGTAAATTTTGCAAAAAATAATTTTTTTCTGTCGCAAATTTTAATTACGCCAGGGATTGCCTTTTCTATAGTAAATTTTGCAAAAAATAATTTTTTCTGTCACAAATTTTAATTACGCCAGGGATTGCCTTTTCTATAGTAAATTATTCAAAAATTCATTTTTTACTGTCTCAAATTTTAATTACGCCAGGGATTGCCTTTTCTATAGTAAATTATTCAAAAATTCATTTTTTACTGTCTCAAATTTTAGTTACGCCAGGGATTGCCTTTTCTATAGTAAATTATTCAAAAATTCATTTTTTACTGTCTCAAAATTTTAATTACGCCAGGGATTGCCTTTTCTATAGTAAATTATTCAAAAAATAATTTTTTCTGTCACAAATTTTAATTACGCCAGGGATTGCCTTTTCTATAGTAAATTATTCAAAAATTAATTTTTTTCTGTCGCAAATTTTAATTACGCCAGGGATTGCCTTTTCTATAGTAAATTATTCAAAAAATAATTTTATACTGTCGCAAATTTTAATTACGCCAGGGATTGCCTTTTCTATATTAAATTATTCAAAAAATAATTTTTTACTGTCGCAAATTATATTTACGCCAGGGATTGCCTTTTCTATAGTAAATTATTCAAAAAATAATTTTTTAATGTCGCAAATTATAATGACGCCAGGGATTGCCTTTTCTATAGTAAATTATTCAAAAAATAATTTTTTACTGTCGCAAATTATAATTACGCCAGGGATTGCCTTTTCTATAGTAAATTATTCAAAAATTCATTTTTTACTGTCTCAAATTTTAATTACGCCAGGGATTGCCTTTTCTATAGTAAATTATTCAAAAAATAATTTTTTACTGTCGCAAATTATAATTACGCCAGGGATTGCCTTTTCTATAGTAAATTATTCAAAAATTCATTTTTTACTGTCTCAAATTTTAATTACGCCAGGGATTGCCTTTTCTATAGTAAATTATTCAAAAAATAATTTTTTACTGTCGCAAATTTTAATTACGCCAGGGATTGCCTTTTCTATAGTAAATTTTGCAAAAAATAATTGTTTAGTGTCGCAAATTTTAATTACGCCAGGGATTGCCTTTTCTATAGTAAATTATTCAAAAAATAATTTTTTACTGTCGCATATTTTAAATACGCAAGGGATTGCCTTTTCTATAGTAAATTTTGCAAAAAATAATTTTTTCTGTCGCAAATTTTAAATACGCCAGGGATTGCCTTTTCTATAGTAAATTTTGCAAAAAATAATTTTTTCTGTCGCAAATTTTAATTACGCCAGGGATTGCCTTTTCTATAGTAAATTATTCAAAAAATAATTTTTTACTCTCTCAAATTTTAATTACGCCAGGGATTGCCTTTTCTATAGTAAATTATTCAAAAAATAATTTCATACTGTCGCAAATTTTAAATACGCCAGGGATTGCCTTTTCTATAGTAAATTTTGCAAAAAATAATTTTTTTCTGTCGCAAATTTTAATTACGCCAGGGATTGCCTTTTCTATAGTAAATTTTGCAAAAAATAATTTTTTCTGTCACAAATTTTAATTACGCCAGGGATTGCCTTTTCTATAGTAAATTATTCAAAAATTCATTTTTTACTGTCTCAAATTTTAATTACGCCAGGGATTGCCTTTTCTATAGTAAATTATTCAAAAATTCATTTTTTACTGTCTCAAATTTTAGTTACGCCAGGGATTGCCTTTTCTATACTAAATTATTCAAAAAATAATTTTTTCTGTCACAAATTTTAATTACGCCAGGGATTGCCTTTTCTATAGTAAATTATTCAAAAATTAATTTTTTTCTGTCGCAAATTTTAATTACGGCAGGGATTGCCTTTTCTATAGTAAATTATTCAAAAAATAATTTTTTATGTCACAAATTTTAATTACGCCAGGGATTGCCTTTTCTATAGTAAATTATTCAAAAATTAATTTTTTTCTGTCGCAAATTTTAATTACGCCAGGGATTGCCTTTTCTATAGTAAATTATTCAAAAAATAATTTTTTACTGTCGCAAATTTTAATTACGCCAGGGATTGCCTTTTCTATAGTAAATTATTCAAAAATTCATTTTTTACTGTCTCAAATTTTAATTACGCCAGGGATTGCCTTTTCTATAGTAAATTATTCAAAAAATAATTGTTTAGTGTCGCAAATTTTAATTACGCCAGGGATTGCCTTTTCTATAGTAAATTTTGCTAAAAATAATTTTTTCTGTCGCAAATTTTAATTACGCCAGGGATTGCCTTTTCTATAGTAAAATATTCAAAAAATAATTGTTTAGTGTCGCAAATTTTAATTACGCCAGGGATTGCCTTTTCTATAGTAAATGTTGCAAAAAATAATTTTTTACTGTTGCAAATTTTAAATACGCCAGGGATTGCCTTTTGTATAATAAATTATTCAAAAATTAATTTTTTACTGTCGCAAATTTTAATTACGCCAGGGATTGCCTTTTCTATAGTAAATTATTCAAATATTCATTTTTTCTGTCACAAATTTTAATTACGCCAGGGATTGCCTTTTCTATAGTAAATTATTCAAAAAATAATTTTTTACTGTCTCAAATTTTAATTACGCCAGGGATTGCCTTTTCTATAGTAAATTATTCAAAAAATAATTGTTTAGTGTCGCAAATTTTAATTACGCCAGGGATTGCCTTTTCTATAGTAAATTATTCAAAAAATAATTTTATACTGTCGGAAATTTTAATTACGCCAGGGATTGCCTTTTCTATATTAAATTATTCAAAAAATAATTTTATACTGTCGCAAATTTTAATTACGCCAGGGTTTGCCTTTTCTATAGTAAATTATTCAAAAAATAATTTTTTCTGTCACAAATTTTAATTACGCCAGGGATTGCCTTTTCTATAGTAAATTATTCAAAAATTCATTTTATACTGTCGCAAATTTTAATTACGCCAGGGATTGCCTTTTCTATAGTAAATTATTCAAAAAATAATTTTTTACTGTCGCAAATTTTAATTACGCCAGGGATTGCCTTTTCTATAGTAAATTATTCAAAAAATAATTTTATACTGTCGCAAATTTTAATTACGCCAGGGATTGCATTTTCTATAGTAAATTTTGCAAAAAATAATTTTTTACTGTCGCAAATTTTAATTACGCCAGGGATTGCCTTTTCTATAGTAAATTATTCAAAAAATAATTTTTTACTGTCGCAAATTTTAATTACGCCAGGGATTGCCTTTTCTATAGTAAATGTTGCAAAAATTAATTTTTTACTGTCGCAAATTTTAATTACGCCAGGGATTGCCTTTTCTATAGTAAATTATTCAAAAATTCATTTTATACTACCGCAAATTTTAATTACGCCAGGGATTGCCTCTTCTATAGTAAATTATTCAAAAAATAATTTTTTACTGTCTCAAATTTTAATTACGCCAGGGATTCCCTTTTCTATAGTAAATTATTCAAAAAATAATTGTTTAGTGTCGCAAATTTTAATTACGCCAGGGATTGCCTTTTCTATAGTAAATTATTCAAAAAATAATTTTATACTGTCGCAAATTTTAATTAGGCCAGGGATTGCCTTTTCTATAGTAAATTATTCAAAAAATAATTTTATACTGTCGCAAATTTTAATTACGCCAGGGATTGCCTTTTCTATAGTAAATTATTCAAAAAATAATTGTTTAGTGTCGCAAATTTTAATTACGCCAGGGATTGCCTTTTCTATAGTAAATTATTCAAAAATTCATTTTATACTGTCGCAAACTTTAATTACGCCAGGGATTGCCTTTTCTATAGTAAATTATTCAAAAATTCATTTTATACTGTCTCAAATTTTAATTACGCCAGGGATTGCCTTTTCTATAGTAAATTATTCAAAAACTAATTGTTTAGTGTCGCAAATTTTAATTACGCCAGGGATTGCCTTTTCTATAGTAAATTATTCAAAAATTCATTTTTTACTGTCTCAAATTTTAATTACGCCAGGGATTGCCTTTTCTATAGTAAATTTTGCAAAAAATATTTGTTTACTGTCGCAAATTTTAAATACGCCAGGGACTGCCTTTTCTATAGTAAATTTTGCAAAAAATAATTTTTTCTGTCGCAAATTTTAATTACGCCAGGGATAGCCTTTTCTATAGTAAACTATTCAAAAATTCATTTTTTACTGTCTCAAATTTTAATTACGCCAGGGATTGCCTTTTCTATAGTAAATTATTCAAAAATTCATTTTTTACTGTCTCAAATTTTAATTACGCCAGGGATTGCCTTTTCTATAGTAAATTTTGCAAAAAATAATTGTTTAGTGTCGCAAATTTTAATTACGACAGGGATTGCCTTTTCTATAGTAAATTATTCAAAAAATAATTTTTTCTGTCACAAATTTTAATTACGCCAGGGATTGCCTTTTCTATAGTAAATTTTGCAAAAAATAATTGTTTAGTGTCGCAAATTTTAATTACGCCAGGGATTGCCTTTTCTATAGTAAATTATTCAAAAATTCATTTTTTACTGTCTCAAATTTTAATTACGCCAGGGATTGCCTTTTCTATAGTAAATTATTCAAAAAATAATTTTATACTGTCGCAAATTTTAATTACGCCAGGGATTGCCTTTTCTATAGTAAATTATTCAAAAATTAATTTTTTTCTGTCGCAAATTTTAATTACGCCAGGGATTGCCTTTTCTATAGTAAATTATTCAAAAAATAATTTTTTCTGTCACAAATTTTAATTACGCCAGGGATTGCCTTTTCTATAGTAAATTTTGCAAAAAATAATTTTTTACTGTCGCAAATTTTAATTACGCCAGGGATTGCCTTTTCTATAGTAAATTTTGCAAAAAATAATTTTTTTCTGTCGCAAATTTTAATTACTCCAGGGATTGCCTTTTCTATAGTAAATTTTGCAAAAAATAATTTTTTCTGTCACAAATTTTAATTACGCCAGGGATTGCCTTTTCTATAGTAAATTATTCAAAAATTCATTTTTTACTGTCTCAAATTTTAATTACGCCAGGGATTGCCTTTTCTATAGTAAATTATTCAAAAATTCATTTTTTACTGTCTCAAATTTTAATTACGCCAGGGATTGCCTTTTCTATAGTAAATTATTCAAAAATTCATTTTTTACTGTCTCAAATTTTAATTACGCCAGGGATTGCCTTTTCTATAGTAAATTATTCAAAAAATAATTTTTTCTGTCACAAATTTTAATTACGCCAGGGATTGCCTTTTCTATAGTAAATTATTCAAAAATTCATTTTTTACTGTCTCAAATTTTAATTACGCCAGGGATTGCCTTTTCTATAGTAAATTATTCAAAAATTCATTTTTTACTGTCTCAAATTTTAATTACGCCAGGGATTGCCTTTTCTATAGTAAATTATTCAAAAATTCATTTTTTACTGTCTCAAATTTTAATTACGGCAGGGATTGCCTTTTCTATAGTAAATTATTCAAAAAATAATTTTTTACTGTCGCAAATTTTAATTACGCCAGGGATTGCCTTTTCTATAGTAAATTTTGCAAAAAATAATTGTTTCTGTCGCAAATTTTAATTACGCCAGGGATTGCCTTTTCTATAGTAAATTATACGTGCCTTTTCTATAGTAAATTATTCAAAAAATAATTTTTTACTGTCGCAAATTTTAAATACGCCAGGGATTGCCTTTTCTATAGTAAATTTTGCAAAAAATAATTTTTTCTGTCGCAAATTTTAAATACGCCAGAGATTGCCTTTTCTATAGTAAATTTTGCAAAAAATAATTTTTTCTGTCGCAAATTTTAATTACGCCAGGGATTGCCTTTTCTATAGTAAATTATTCAAAAATTCATTTTTTACTGTCGCAAATTTTAATTACGCCAGGGATTGCCTTTTCTATAGTAAATTATTCAAAAAATAATTTTTTATGTCACAAATTTTAATTACGCCAGGGATTGCCTTTTCTATAGTAAATTATTCAAAAATTAATTTTTTTCTGTCGCAAATTTTAATTACGCCAGGGATTGCCTTTTCTATAAATTATTCAAAAATAATTTTTTTTCTGTCGCAAATTTTAATTACGCCAGGGATTGCCTTTTCTATAGTAAATTATTCAAAAAATAATTTTTTACTGTCGCAAATTTTAATTACGCCAGGGATTGCCTTTTCTATAGTAAATTATTCAAAAATTCATTTTTTACTGTCTCAAATTTTAATTACGCCAGGGATTGCCTTTTCTATAGTAAATTATTCAAAAATTCATTTTTTCTGTCTCAAATTTTAACTACGCCAGGGATTGCCTTTTCTATAGTAAATTATTCAAAAAATAATTTTTTCTGTCACAAATTTTAATTACGCCACGGATTGCCTTTTCTATAGTAAATTATTCAAAAATTAATTTTTTTCTGTCGCAAATTTTAATTACGCCAGGGATTGCCTTTTCTATAGTAAATTATTCAAAAAATAATTTTTTCTGTCACAAATTTTAATTACGCCAGGGATTGCCTTTTCTATAGTAAATTATTCAAAAATTAATTTTTTCCTGTCGCAAATTTTAATTACGCCAGGGATTGCCTTTTCTATAGTAAATTATTCAAAAATTCATTTATTACTGTCGCAAATTTTAATTACGCCAGGGATTGCCTTTTCTATAGTAAATTATTCAAAAATTCATTTTTTACTGTCTCAAATTTTAATTACGCCAGGGATTGCCTTTTCTATAGTAAATTTTGCAAAAAATAATTGTTTAGTGTCGCAAATTTTAATTACGCCAGGGATTGCCTTTTCTATAGTAAATTATTCAAAAATTCATTTTTTACTGTCTCAAATTTTAATTACGCCAGGGATTGCCTTTTCTATAGTAAATTTTGCAAAAAATAATTGTTTAGTGTCGCAAATTTTAATTACGGCAGGGATTGCCTTTTCTATAGTAAATTATTCAAAAAATAATTTTTTCTGTCACAAATTTTAATTACGCCAGGGATTGCCTTTTCTATAGTAAATTATTCAAAAATTCATTTTTTACTGTCTCAAATTTTAATTACGCCAGGGATTGCCTTTTCTTTAGTAAATTATTCAAAAAATAATTTTATACTGTCGCAAATTTTAATTACGCCAGGGATTGCCTTTTCTATAGTAAATTATTCAAAAAATAATTTTTTACTGTCGCAAATTTTAATTAAGCCAGGGATTGCCTTTTCTATAGTAAATTTTGCAAAAAATAATTTCTTAGTGTCGCAAATTTTAATTACGCCAGGGATTGACTTTTCTATAGTAAATTGTGCAAAAATTAATTTTTTTCTGTCGCAAATTTTAATTACGCCAGGGATTGCCTTTTCTATAGTAAATTATTCAAAAAATAATTTTATACTGTCGCAAATTTTAATTACGCCAGGGATTGCCTTTTCTATAGTAAATTATTCAAAAAATAATTTTTTACTGTCGCAAATTTTAATTACGCCAGGGATTGCCTTTTCTATAGTAAATTTTGCAAAAAATAATTGTTTAGTGTCTCAAATTTTAATTACGCCAGGGATTGCCTTTGCTATAGTAAATTTTGCAAAAAATAATTGTTTAGTGTCTCAAATTTTAATTACGCCAGGGATTGCCTTTTCTATAGTAAATTTTGCAAAAAATAATTGTTTAGTGTCGCAAATTTTAATTACGCCAGGGATTGCCTTTTCTATAGTAAATTATTCAAAAAATAATTTCTTACTGTCGCAAATTTTAATTACGCCAGGGATTGCCTTTTCTATAGTAAATTATTCAAAAATTAATTTTTTTCTGTCGCAAATTTTAATTACGCCAGGGATTGCCTTTTCTATAGTAAATTCTGCAAAAAATAATTGTTTAGTGTCGCAAATTTTAATTACTCCAGGGATTGCCTTTTCTCTAGTAAATTTTGCAAAAAATATTTGTTTAGTGTCGCAAATTTTAATTACGCCAGGGATTGCCTTTTCTATAGTAAATTAATCAGAAAATAATTTTATACTGTCGCAAATTTTAAATACGCCAGGGATTGCCTTTTCTATAGTAAATTTTTCAAAAAATAATTTTATACTGTCGCAAATTTTAAATACGCGAGGGATTGCCTTTTCTATAGTAAATTTTGCAAAAAATAATTGTTTAGTGTCGCAAATTTTAATTACGCCAGGGATTGCCTTTTCCATAGTAAATTATTCAAAAAATAATTTTTTACTGTCGCAAATTTTAAATACGCCAGGGATTGCCTTTTCTATAGTAAATTTTGCAAAAATTAATTTTTTACTGTCGCAAATTATAATTACGCCAGGGATTGCCTTTTCTATAGTAAATTATTCAAAAATTAACTTTTTACTGTCGCAAGTTTTAATTACGCCAGGGATTGCCTTTTCTATAGTAAATTTTGCAAAAATTAATTTTTTACTGTCGCAAATTTTAAATACGCCAGGGATTGCCTTTTCTATAGTAAATTATTCAAAAAATAATTTTATACTGTCGCAAATTTTAAATACGCCAGGGATTGCCTTTTCTATAGTAAATTTTTCAAAAAATAATTTTATACTATCGCAAATTTTAAATACGCCAGGGATTGCCTTTTCTATAGTAAATTTTGCAAAAAATATTTTTTTCTGTCACAAATTTTAATTACGCCAGGGATTGCCTTTTCTATAGTAAATTATTCAAAAATTAATTTTTTTCTGTCGCAAATTTTAATTACGCCAGGGATTGCCTTTTCTATAGTAAATTATTCAAAAAATAATTTTATACTGTCGCAAATTTTAATTACGCCAGGGATTGCCTTTTCTATAGTAAATTTTGCAAAAAATAATTTTTTACTGTCGCAAATTTTAATTACGCCAGGGACTGCCTTTTCTATGGTAAATTTTGCAAAAACTAATTTTTTACTGTCGCAAATTTTAATTACGCCAGGGATTGCCTTTTCTATAGTAAATGTTGCAAAAAATAATTTTTTACTGTTGCAAATTTTAAATACGCCAGGGATTGCCTTTTGTATAGTAAATTATTCAAAAAATAATTTTTAACTGTCGCAAATTTTAGTTACGCCAGGGATTGCCTTTTCTATAGTAAATTATTCTAAAATTCATTTTTTCTGTCACAAATTTTAATTACGCCAGGGATTGCCTTTTCTATAGTAAGTTATTCAAAAAATAATTTTTTACTGTCTCAAATTTTAATTACGCCAGGGATTGCCTTTTCTATAGTAAATTATTCAAAAAATAATTGATTAGTGTCGCAAATTTTAATTACGCCAGGGATTGCCTTTTCTATAGTAAATTATTCAAAAATTAATTTTTTTCTGTCGCAAATTTTAATTACGCCAGGGATTGCCTTTTCTATAGTAAATTATTCAAAAAATAATTTTATACTGTCGCAAATTTTAATTACGCCAGGGATTGCCTTTTCTATAGTAAATTATTCAAAAAATAATTTTATCTGTCACAAATTTTAATTACGCCAGGGATTGCCTTTTCTATAGTAAATTATTCAAAAAATAATTTTATACTGTCGCAAATTTTAATTACGCCAGGGATTGCCTTTTCTATAGTAAATTATTCAAAAAATAATTTTATACTGTCGCAAATTTTAAATACGCCAGGGATTGCCTTTTCTATAGTAAATTTTTCAAAAAATAATTTTATACTGTCGCAAATTTTAAATACGCCAGGGATTGCCTTTTCTATAGTAAATTTTTCAAAAAATAATTTTATACTGTCGCAAATTTTAAATACGCCAGGGATTGCCTTTTCTATAGTAAATTTTGCAAAAAATAATTTTTTCTGTCACAAATTTTAATTACGCCAGGGATTGCCTTTTCTATAGTAAATTATTCAAAAATTAATTTTTTTCTGTCGCAAATTTTAATTACGCCAGGGATTGCCTTTTCTATAGTAAATTATTCAAAAAATAATTTTATACTGTCGCAAATTTTAATTATGCCAGGGATTGCCTTTTCTATAGTAAATTATTCAAAAAATAATTTTTTACTGTCGCAAATTTTAATTACGCCAGGGATTGCCTTTTCTATAGTAAATTATGCAAAAATTCATTTTATACTGTCGCAAATTTTAATTACGCCAGGGATTGCCTTTTCTATAGTAAATTATTCAAAAATTCATTTTATACTGTCGCAAATTTTAATTACGCCAGGGATTGCCTTTTCTATAGTAAATTATTCAAAAAATAATTTTTTTCTGTCTCAAATTTTAATTACGCCAGGGATTGCCTTTTCTATAGTAAATTATTCAAAAAATAATTGTTTAGTGTCGCAAATTTTAATTACGCCAGGGATTGCCTTTTCTATAGTAAATTATTCAAAAAATAATTTTATACTGTCGCAAATTTTAATTACGCCAGGGATTGCCTTTTCTATAGTAAATTATTCAAAAAATAATTTTATACTGTCGCAAATTTTAAGTACGCCAGGGATTGCCTTTTCTATAGTAAATTTTTCAAAAAATAATTTTATACTGTCGCAAATTTTAAATACGCCAGGGATTGCCTTTTCTATAGTAAATTTTGCAAAAAATAATTTTTTCTGTCACAAATTTCAATTACGCCAGGGACTGCCTTTTCTATAGTAAATTATTCAAAAATTAATTTTTTTCTGTCGCAAATTTTAATTACGCCAGGGATTGCCTTTTCTATAGTAAATTATTCAAAAAATAATTTTATACTGTCGCAAATTTTAATTACGCCAGGGATTGCCTTTTCTATAGTAAATTTTCCAAAAAATAATTTTTTACTGTCGCAAATTTTAATTACGCCAGGGATTGCCTTTTCTATAGTAAATTATTCAAAAAATAATTTTTTACTGTCGCAAATTTTAATTACACCAGGGATTACCTTTTCTATAGTAAATTATTCAAAAATTCATTTTATACTGTCGCAAATTTTAATTACGCCAGGGATTGCCTTTTCTATAGTAAATTATTCAAAAAATAATTTTTTACTGTCTCAAATTTTAATTACGCCAGGGATTGCCTTTTCTATAGTAAATTATTCAAAAAATAATTGTTTAGTGTCGCAAATTTTAATTACGCCAGGGATTGCCTTTTCTATAGAAAATTATTCAAAAAATAATTTTGTACTGTCGCAAATTTTAATTACGCCAGGGATTGCCTGGTCTATAGTAAATTATTCAAAAAATAATTTTATACTGTCGCAAATTTTAATTACGCCAGGGATTGTCTTTTCTATAGTAAATTATTCAAAAAATAATTGTTTAGTGTCGCAAATTTTAATTACGCCAGGGATTGCGTTTTCTATAGTAAATTATTCAAAAATTCATTTTATACTGTCGCAAATTTTAATTACGCCAGGGATTGCCTTTCCTATAGTAAATTATTCAAAAATTCATTTTTTACTGTCTCAAATTTTAATTACGCCAGGGATTGCCTTTTCTATAGTAAATTTTGCAAAAAATAATTTTTTCTGTCGCAAATTTTATATACGCCAGGGATTGCCTTTTCTATAGTAAATTTTGCAAAAAATAATTTTTTCTGTCGCAAATTTTAATTACGCCAGGGATTGCCTTTTCTATAGTAAATTATTCAAAAATTCATTTTTTACTGTCTCAAATTTTAATTACGCCAGGGATTGCCTTTTCTATAGTAAATTATTCAAAAATTCATTTTTTACTGTCTCAAATTTTAATTACGCCAGGGATTGCCTTTTCTATAGTAAATTTTGCAAAAAATAATTTTTTACTGTCGCAAATTTTAATTACGCCAGGGATTGCCTTTTCTATAGTAAATTTTGCAAAAAATAATTGTTTAGTGTCGCAAATTTTAATTACGCCAGGGATTGCCTTTTCTATAGTCAATTATTCAAAAAATAATTTTTTACTGTCGCAAATTTTAAATACGCCAGGGATTGCCTTTTCTATAGTAAATTTTGCAAAAAATAATTTTTTCTGTCGCAAATTGTAAACACGCCAGGGATTGCCTTTTCTATAGTAAATTTTGCAAAAAATAATTTTTTCTGTCGCAAATTTTAATTACGCCAGAGATTGCCTTTTCTATAGTAAATTATTCAAAAATTCATTTTTTACTGTCTCAAATTTTAATTACGCCAGGGATTGCCTTTTCTATAGTAAATTATTCAAAAATTCATTTTTTTCTGTCTCAATTTTTAATTACGCCAGGGATTGCCTTTTCTCTAGTAAATTTTGCAAAAAATAATTGTTTAGTGTCGCAAATTTTAATTACGCCAGGGATTGCCTTTTCTATAGTAAATTATTCAAAAAATAATTTTTTCTGTCACAAATTTTAATTACGCCAGGGATTGCCTTTTCTATAGTAAATTTTGCAAAAAATAATTTTTTACTGTCGCAAATTTTAATTACGCCAGGGATTGCCTTTTCTATAGTAAATTATTCAAAAATTCATTTTTTACTATCTCAAATTTTAATTACGCCAGGGATTTCCTTTTCTATAGTAAATTATTCAAAAAATAATTTTATACTGTCGCAAATTTTAATTACGCCAGGGATTGCCTTTTCTATAGTAAATTATTCAAAAATTAATTTTTTTCTGTCGCAAATTTTAATTACGCCAGGGATTGCCTTTTCTATAGTAAGTTATTCAAAAAATAATTTTTTCTGTCACAAATTTTAACTACGCCAGGGATTACCTTCTCCATAGTAAATTTTGCAAAAAATAATTTTTTACTGTCGCAAATTTTAATTACGCCAGGGATTGCCTTTTCTATAGTAAATTTTGCAAAAAATAATTTTTTCTGTCGCAAATTTTAATTACGCCAGGGATTGCCTTTTCTATAGTAAATTTTGCAAAAAATAATTTTTTCTGTCACAAATTTTACTTACGCCAGGGATTGCCTTTTCTATAGTAAATTATTCAAAAATTCATTTTTTCTGTCACAAATTTTAATTACGCCAGGGATTACCTTTTCTATAGTAAATTATTCAAAAATTAATTTTTTTCTGTCGCAAATTTTAATTACGCCAGGGATTGCCTTTTCTATAGTAAATTATTCAAAAAATAATTTTATACTGTCGCAAATTTTAATTACGCCAGGGATTGCCTTTTCTATAGTAAATTATTCAAAAAATAATTTTTTACTGTCGCAAATTATAATTACGCCAGGGATTGCCTTTTCTATAGTAAATTATTCAAAAATTCATTTTTTACTGTCTCAAATTTTAATTACGCCAGGGATTGCCTTTTCTATAGTAAATTATTCAAAAATTCATTTTTTTCTGTCGCAAATTTTAATTACGCCAGGGATTGCCTTTTCTATAGTAAATTATTCTAAAATAATTTTTTACTGTCGCAAATTATAATTACGCCAGGGATTGCCTTTTCTATAGTAAATTATTCAAAAAATAATTTTTTACTGTCGCAAATTATAATTACGCCAGGGATTGCCTTTTCTATAGTAAATTATTCAAAAAATAATTTTTTACTGTCGCAAATTATAATTACGCCAGGGATTGCCTTTTCTATAGTAAATTATTCAAAAATTCATTTTTTACTGTCTCAAATTTTAATTACGCCAGGGATTGCCTTTTCTATAGTAAATTATTCAAAAAATAATTTTTTACTGTCGCAAATTATAATTACGCCAGGGATTGCCTTTTCTATAGTAAATTATTCAAAAATTCATTTTTTACTGTCTCAAATTTTAATTACGCCAGGGATTGCCTTTTCTATAGTAAATTATTCAAAAAATAATTTTTTACTGTCGCAAATTTTAATTACGCCAGGGATTGCCTTTTCTATAGTAAATTTTGCAAAAAATAATTGTTTAGTGTCGCAAATTTTAGTTACGCCAGGGATTGCCTTTTCTATAGTAAATTTTGCAAAAAATAATTTTTTCTGTCGCAAATTTTAAATACGCCAGGGATTGCCTTTTCTATAGTAAATTTTGCAAAAAATAATTTTTTCTGTCGCAAATTTTAATTACGCCAGGGATTGCCTTTTCTATAGTAAATTATTCAAAAAATAATTTTTTACTGTCGCAAATTTTAATTACGCCAGGGATTGCCTTTTCTATAGTAAATTATTCAAAAAATAATTTTATACTGTCGCAAATTTTAAATACGCCAGGGATTGCTTTTATATAGTAAATTTGCAAAAAATAATTTTTTTCTGTCGCAAATTTTAATTACGCCAGGGATTGCCTTTTCTATAGTAAATTTTGCAAAAAATAATTTTTTCTGTCACAAATTTTAATTACGCGAGGGATTGCCTTTGCTATAGTAAATTATTCAAAAATTCATTTTTGACTGTCTCAAATTTTAATTACGCCAGGGATTGCCTTTTCTATAGTAAATTATTCAAAAATTCATTTTTTACTGTCTCAAATTTTAATTACGCCAGGGATTGCCTTTTCTATAGTAAATTATTCAAAAAATAATTTTTGCTGTCACAAATTTTAATTACGCCAGGGATTGCTTTTTCTAAAGTAAATTATTCAAAAATTAATTTTTTTCTGTCCCAAATTTTAATTACGCCAGGGATTGCCTTTTCTATAGTAAATTATTCAAAAAATAATTTTATACTGTCGCAAATTTTAATTACGCCAGGGATTGCCTTTTCTATAGTAAATTTTGCAAACACTAATTGTTTAGTGTCGCAAATTTTAATTACGCCAGGGATTGCCTTTTCTATAGTAAATTATTCAAAAAATAATTTTTTTTTGTCGCAAATTTTAATTACGCCAGGGATTGCCTTTTCTATAGTAAATTATTCAAAAATTCATTTTTTACTGTCTCAAATTTTAATTACGCCAGGGATTGCCTTTTCTATAGTAAATTTTGCAAAAAATAATTGTTTAGTGTCGCAAATTTTAATTACGCCAGGGATTGCCTTTTCTATAGTAAATTATTCAAAAAATAATTTTATACTGTCGCAAATTTTAATTACGCCAGGGATTGCCGTTTCTATAGTAAATTATTCAAAAATTCATTTTTTACTGTCGCAAATTTTAATTACGCCAGGGATTGCCTTTTCTATAGTAAATTATTCAAAAATTCATTTTTTACTGTCTCAAATTTTAATTACGCCAGGGATTGCCTTTTCTATAGTAAATTTTGCAAAAAATAATTGTTTAGTGTCGCAAATTTTAATTACGCCAGGGATTGCCTTTTCTATAGTAAATTATTCAAAAAATAATTTTATACTGTCGCAAATTTTAATTACGCCAGGGATTGCCTTTTCTATGGTAAATTATTCAAAAAATAATTTTTTACTGTCGCAAATTTTAATTACGCCAGGGATTGCCTTTTCTATAGTAAATTTTGCAAAAAATAATTGTTTAGTGTCGCAAATTTTAATTACGCCAGGGATTGCCTTTTCTATAGTAAATTTTGCAAAAATTAATTTTTTTCTGTTGCAAATTTTAATTACGCCAGGGATTGCCTTTTCTATAGTAAATTATTCAAAAAATAATTTTATAATGTCGCAAATTTTAATTACGCCAGGTATTGCCTTTTCTATAGTAAATTATTCAAAAAACAATTTTTTACTGTGGCAAATTTTAATTACGCCAGGGATTGCCTTTTCTATAGTAAATTTTGCAAAAAATAATTGTTTAGTGTCGCAAATTTTAATTACGCCAGGTATTGCCTTTTCTATAGTAAATTATTCAAAAATTCATTTTTTACTGTCTCAAATTTTAATTACGCCAGGGATTGCCTTTTCTTTAGTAAATTATTCAAAAAATAATTTTTTTTGTCGCAAATTTTAATTACGCCAGGGATTGCCTTTTCTATAGTAAATTATTCAAAAAATAATTTTTTACTGTCGCAAATTTTAATTACGTCAGGGATTGCTTTTCTATAGTAAATTATTCAAAAATTAATTTTTTTCTGTCGCAAATTTTAATTATGCCAGGGATTGCCTTTTCTATACTAAATTATTCAAAAATTCATTTTTTACTGTCTCAAATTTTAATTACGCCAAGGATTGCCTTTTCTATAGTAAATTATTCAAAAATTCATTTTTTACTGTCTCAAATTTTAATTACGCCAGGGATTGCCTTTTCTATAGTAAATTTTGCAAAAAATAATTGTTTAGTGTCGCAAATTTTAATTACGCCAGGGATTGCCTTTTCTATAGTAAATTATTCAAAAAATAATTTTTTCTGTCGCAAATTTTAATTACGCTGCCTTTTCTATAGTAAATTATTCAAAAATTCATTTTTTACTGTCTCAAATTTTAATTACGCCAGGGATTGCCTTTTCTATAGTAAATTTTGCAAGAAATAATTGTTTAGTGTCGCAAATTTTAATTACGCCAGGGATTGACTTTTCTATAGTAAATTATTCAAAAAATAATTTTTTCTGTCGCAAATTTTAATTACGCCAGGGATTGCCTTTTCTATAGTAAATTATTCAAAAATTCATTTTTTACTGTCTCAAATTTTAATTACGCCAGGGATTGCCTTTTCTATAGTAAATTTTGCAAAAAATAATTGTTTAGTGTCGCAAATTTTAATTACGCCAGGGATTGCCTTTTCTATAGTAAATTATTCAAAAATTCATTTTTTACTGTCTCAAATTTTAATTACGCCAGGGATTGCCTTTTCTATAGTAAATTATTCAAAAAATTATTTTTTCTTTTACAAATTTTAATTACGCCAGGGATTGCCTTTTCTATAGTAAATTTTGCAAAAAATAATTTTTTCTGTCTCAAATTTTAATTACGCCAGGGATTGCCTTTTCTATAGTAAATTATTCAAAAAATAATTTTTTACTGTCTCAAATTTTAATTACGCCAGGGATTGCCTTTTCTATAGTAAATTTTGCAAAAATTAATTTTATACTGTCGCAAATTATAATTACGCCAGGGATTGCCTTTTCTATAGTAAATTATTCAAAAATTCATTTTTTTCTGTCGCAAATTTTAATTACGCCAGGGATTGCCTTTTCTATAGTAAATTATTCAAAAATTAATTTTTTACTGTCGCAAATTTTAATTACGCCAGGGATTGCCTTTTCTATAGTAAATTATTCAAAAATTCATTTTTTACTGTCTCAAATTTTAATTACGCCAGGGATTGCCTTTTCTATAGTAAATTATTCAAAAAATAATTTTTCTGTCACAAATTTTAATTACGCCAGGGATTGCCTTTTCTATAGTAAATTATTCAAAAATTAATTTTTTTCTGTCGCAAATTTTAATTACGCCAGGGATCTCCTTTTCTATAGTAAATTATTCAAAAATTCATTTTTTACTGTCTCAAATTTTAATTACGCCAGGGATTGCCTTTTCTATATTAAATTATTCAAAAATTCATTTTTACTGTCTCAAATTTTAATTACGCCAGGGATTGACTTTTCTATAGTAAATTATTCAAAAATTCATTTTTTACTGTCTCAAATTTTAATTACGCCAGGGATTGCCTTTTCTATAGTAAATTTTGCAAAAAATAATTGTTTAGTGTCGCAAATTTTAATTACGCCAGGGATTGCCTTTTCTATAGTAAATTATTCAAAAAATAATTTTTTCTGTCACAAATTTTAATTACGCCAGGGATTGCCTTTTCTATAGTAAATTATTCAAAAATTCATTTTTTACTGTCTCAAATTTTAATTACGCCAGCGATTGCCTTTTCTATAGTAAATTATTCAAAAAATAATTTTTTACTGTCGCAAATTATAATTACGCCAGGGATTGCCTTTTCTATAGTAAATTATACAAAAAATAATTTTATGCTGTCTCAAATTTTAATTACGCCAGGGATTGCCTTTTCTATAGTAAATTATTCAAAAAATAATTTTTTAGTGTCGCAAATTTTAATTACGCCAGGGATTGCCTTTTCTATAGTAAATTATTCAAAAATTCATTTTTTCTGTCTCAAATTTTAATTACGCCAGGGATTGCCTTTTCTATAGAAAATTATTCAAAAATTCATTTTTTACTGTCTCAAATTATAATTACGCCAGGGATTGCCTTTTCTATAGTAAATTTTGCAAAAAATAATTTTTTACTGTCTCAAATTTTAATTACGCCAGGGATTGCCTTTTCAATAGTAAATTATTCAAAAAATAATTTTATACTGTCTCAAATTTTAATTACGCCAGGGATTGCCTTTTCTATAGTAAATTTTGCAAAAAATAATTTTATACTGTCTCAAATTTTAATTACGCCAGGGATTGCTTTTCTATAGTAAATTTTGCAAAAAATAATTTTTTACTGTCTCAAATTTTAATTACGTCAGGGATTGCCTTTTCTATAGTAAATTATTCAAAAAATAATTGTTTAGTGTCGCAAATTTTAATTACGCCAGGGATTGCCTTTTCTATAGTAAATTTTGCAAAAAATAATTTTTTACTGTCTCAAATTTTAATTACGCCAGGGATTGCCTTTTCTATAGTAAATTATTCAAAAAATAATTTTATACTGTCTCAAATTTTAACTACGCCAGGGATTGCCTTTTCTATAGTAAATTTTCCAAAAAATAATTTTATACTGTCTCAAATTTTAATTACGCCAGGGATTGCCTTTTCTATAGTAAATTTTGCAAAAAATAATTTTTTACTGTCTCAAATTTTAATTACGCCAGGGATTGCCTTTTCTATAGTAAATTATTCAAAAAATAATTTTATACTGTCTCAAATTTTAATTACGCCAGGGATTGCCTTTTCTATAGTAAATTTTCAAAAAATAATTTTATCCTGTCTCAAATTTTAATTACGCCAGGGATTGCCTTTTCTATAGTAAATTTTGCAAAAAATAATTTTTTACTGTCTCAAATTTTAATTACGCCAGGGATTGCCTTTTCTATAGTAAATTTTGCAAAAAATAATTTTTTACTGTCTCAAATTTTAATTACGCCAGGGACTGCCTTTTCTATAGTAAATTATTCAAAAAATAATTTTATACTGTCTCAAATTTTAATTACGCCAGGGATTGCCTTTTCTATAGTAAATTTTGCAAAAAATAATTTTATCCTGTCTCAAATTTTAATTACGCCAGGGATTGCCTTTTCTATAGTAAATTTTGCAAAAAATAATTTTTTACTGTCTCAAATTTTAATTACGCCAGGATTGCCTTTTCTATAGTAAATTATTCAAAAAATAATTGTTTAGTGTCGCAAATTTTAATTACGCCAGGGATTGCCTTTTCTATAGTAAATTTTGCAAAAAATAATTTTATACTGTTGCAAATTTTAAATACGCCAGAGATTGCCTTTTCTATAGTAAATTATTCAAAAATTCATTTTTTACTGTCTCAAATTTTAATTACGCCAGGGATTGCCTTTTCTATAGTAAATTATTCAAAAATTCATTTTTTACTGTCTCAAATTTTAATTACGCCAGGGATTGCCTTTTCTATAGTAAATTTTGCAAAAAATAATTTTTTACTGTCGCAAATTTTAATTACGCCAGGGATTGCCTTTTCTATAGTAAATTTTGCAAAAAATAATTGTTTAGTGTCGCAAATTTTAATTACGCCAGGGATTGCCTTTTCTATAGTCAATTATTCAAAAAATAATTTTTTACTGTCGCAAATTTTAAATACGCCAGGAATTGCCTTTTCTATAGTAAATTTTGCAAAAAATAATTTTTTCTGTCGCAAATTTTAAACACGCCAGGGATTGCCTTTTCTATAGTAAATTTTGCAAAAATAATTTTTTCTGTCGCAAATTTTAATTACGCCAGAGATTGCCTTTTCTATAGTAAATTATTCAAAAATTCATTTTTTACTGTCTCAAATTTTAATTACGCCAGGGATTGCCTTTTCTATAGTAAATTATTCAAAAATTCATTTTTTTCTGTCTCAAATTTTAATTACGCCAGGGATTGCCTTTTCTCTAGTAAATTTTGCAAAAAATAATTGTTTAGTGTCGCAAATTTTAATTACGCCAGGGATTGCCTTTTCTATAGTAAATTATTCAAAAAATAATTTTTTCTGTCACAAATTTTAATTACGCCAGGGATTGCCTTTTCTATAGTAAATTTTGCAAAAAATAATTTTTTACTGTCGCAAATTTTAATTACGCCAGGGATTGCCTTTTCTATAGTAAATTATTCAAAAATTCATTTTTTACTATCTCAAATTTTAATTACGCCAGGGATTTCCTTTTCTATAGTAAATTATTCAAAAAATAATTTTATACTGTCGCAAATTTTAATTACGCCAGGGATTGCCTTTTCTATAGTAAATTATTCAAAAATTAATTTTTTTCTGTCGCAAATTTTAATTACGCCAGGGATTGCCTTTTCTATAGTAAGTTATTCAAAAAATAATTTTTTCTGTCACAAATTTTAATTACGCCAGGGATTACCTTTTCTATAGTAAATTTTGCAAAAAATAATTTTTTACTGTCGCAAATTTTAATTACGCCAGGGATTGCCTTTTCTATAGTAAATTTTGCAAAAAATAATTTTTTCTGTCCCAAATTTTAATTACGCCAGGGATTGCCTTTTCTATAGTAAATTTTGCAAAAAATAATTTTTTCTGTCACAAATTTTAATTACGCCAGGGATTGCCTTTTCTATAGTAAATTATTCAAAAATTCATTTTTTCTGTCACAAATTTTAATTACGTCAGGGATTGCCTTTTCTATAGTAAATTATTCAAAAAATAATTTTTTCTGTCACAAATTTTAATTACGCCAGGGATTGCCTTTTCTATAGTAAATTATTCAAAAATTTATTTTTTCTGTCACAAATTTTAATTACGCCAGGGATTGCCTTTTCTATAGTAAATTTTGCAAAAAATAATTTTTTACTGTCTCAAATTTTAATTACGCCAGGGATTGCCTTTTCTATAGTAAATTATTCAAAAAAATAATTTTATACTGTCTCAAATTTTAATTACGCCAGGGATTGCCTTTTCTATAGTAAATTTTGCAAAAAATAATTTTATCCTGTCTCAAATTTTAATTACGCCAGGGATTGCCTTTTCTATAGTAAATTTTGCAAAAAATAATTTTTTACTGTCTCAAATTTTAATTACGCCAGGGATTGCCTTTTCTATAGTAAATTATTCAAAAAATAATTGTTTAGTGTCGCAAATTTTAATTACGCCAGGGATTGCCTTTTCTATAGTAAATTTTGCAAAAAATAATTTTATACTGTTGCAAATTTTAAATACGCCAGAGATTGCCTTTTCTATAGTAAATTATTCAAAAATTCATTTTTTCTGTCACAAATTTTAATTACGCCAGGGATTACCTTTTCTATAGTAAATTATTCAAAAATTAATTTTTTTCTGTCGCAAATTTTAATTACGCCAGGGATTGCCTTTTCTATAGTAAATTATTCAAAAAATAATTTTATACTGTCGCAAATTATAGTTACGCCAGGGATTGCCTTTTCTATAGTAAATTATTCAAAAAATAATTTTTTACTGTCGCAAATTATGATTACGCCAGGGATTGCCTTTTCTATAGTAAATTATTCAAAAATTCATTTTTTACTGTCTCAAATTTTAATTACGCCAGGGATTGCCTTTTCTATAGTAAATTATTCAAAAAATAATTTTTTACTGTCGCAAATTATAATTACGCCAGTGATTGCCTTTTCTATAGTAAATTATTCAAAAATTCATTTTTTACTGTCTCAAATTTTAATTACGCCAGGGATTGCCTTTTCTATAGTAAATTATTCAAAAAATAATTTTTTACTGTCGCAAATTTTAATTACGCCAGGGATTGCCTTTTCTATAGTAAATTATTAAAAATTAATTTTTTTCTGTCGCAAATTTTAATTACGCCAGGGATTACCTTTTCTATAGTAAGTTATTCAAAAAATAATTTTTTCTGTCACAAATTTTAATTACGCAGGGATTACCTTTTCTATAGTAAATTTTGCAAAAAATAATTTTTTACTGTCGCAAATTTTAATTACGCCAGGGATTGCCTTTTCTATAGTAAATTTTGCAAAAAATAATTTTTTCTGTCGCAAATTTTAATTACGCCAGGGATTGCCTTTTCTATAGTAAATTATTCAAAAATTCATTTTTTCTGTCACAAATTTTAATTACGCCAGGGATTACCTTTTCTATAGTAAATTATTCAAAAATTAATTTTTTTCTGTCGCAAATTTTAATTACGCCAGGGATTGCCTTTTCTATAGTAAATTATTCAAAAAATAATTTTATACTGTCGCAAATTATAATTACGCCAGGGATTGCCTTTTCTATAAAAAATTATTCAAAAAATAATTTTTTACTGTCGCAAATTATAATTACGCCAGGGATTGCCTTTTCTATAGTAAATTATTCAAAAAATAATTTTTTACTGTCGCAAATTATAATTACGCCAGGGATTGCCTTTTCTATAGTAAATTATTCAAAATTCATTTTTTACTGTCTCAAATTTTAATTACGCCAGGGATTGCCTTTTCTATAGTAAATTATTCAAAAAATAATTTTTTACTGTCGCAAATTATAATTACGCCAGTGATTGCCTTTTCTATAGTAAATTATTCAAAAATTCATTTTTTACTGTCTCAAATTTTAATTACGCCAGGGATAGCCTTTTCTATAGTAAATTATTCAAAAAATAATTTTTTACTGTCGCAAATTTTAATTACGCCAGGGATTGCCTTTTCTATCGTAAATTTTGCAAAAAATAATTGTTTAGTGTCGCAAATTTTAGTTACGCCAGGGATTGCCTTTTCTATAGTAAATTTTGCAAAAAATAATTTTTTCTGTCGCAAATTTTAAATACGCCAGGGATTGCCTTTTCTATAGTAAATTTTGCAAAAAATAATTTTTTCTGTCGCAAATTTTAATTACGCCAGGGATTGCCTTTTCTATAGTAAATTATTCAAAAATTCATTTTTTACTATCTCAAATTTTAATTACGCCAGGGATTTCCTTTTCTATAGTAAATTATTCAAAAAATAATTTTATACTGTCGCAAATTTTAATTACGCCAGGGATTGCCTTTTCTATAGTAAATTATTCAAAAATTAATTTTTTTCTGTCGCAAATTTTAATTACGCCAGGGATTGCCTTTTCTATAGTAAGTTATTCAAAAAATAATTTTTTCTGTCACAAATTTTAATTACGCCAGGGATTACCTTTTCTATAGTAAATTTTGCAAAAAATAATTTTTTACTGTCGCAAATTTTAATTACGCCAGGGATTGCCTTTTCTATAGTAAATTATTCAAAAATTCATTTTTCTGTCACAAATTTTAATTACGCCAGGGATTGCCTTTTCTATAGTAAATTTTGCAAAAAATAATTTTTTACTGTCGCAAATTTTAATTACGCCAGGGATTGCCTTTTCTATAGTAAATTATTCAAAAATTCATTTTTTACTATCTCAAATTTTAATTACGCCAGAGATTGCCTTTTCTATAGTAAATTATTCAAAAATTCATTTTTTACTGTCTCAAATTTTAACTACGCCAGGGATTGCCTTTTCTATAGTAAATTTTCCAAAAAATAATTTTATACTGTCTCAAATTTTAATTACGCCAGGGATTGCCTTTTCTATAGTAAATTTTGCAAAAAATAATTTTTTACTGTCTCAAATTTTAATTACGCCAGGGATTGCCTTTTCTATAGTAAATTATTCAAAAAATAATTTTATACTGTCTCAAATTTTAATTACGCCAGGGATTGCCTTTTCTATAGTAAATTTTGCAAAAAATAATTTTATCCTGTCTCAAATTTTAATTACGCCAGGGATTGCCTTTTCTATAGTAAATTTGCAAAAAATAATTTTTTACTGTCTCAAATTTTAATTACGCCAGGGATTGCCTTTTCTATAGTAAATTATTCAAAAAATAATTGTTTAGTGTCGCAAATTTTAATTACGCCAGGATTGCCTTTTTCTATAGTAAATTTTGCAAAAATAATTTTATACTGTTGCAAATTTTAAATACGCTCAGAGATTGCCTTTTCCTATAGTAAATTATTCAAAAATTCATTTTTTACTGTCTCAAATTTTAATTACGCCAGGGATTGCCTTTTCTATAGTAAATTATTCAAAAAATAATTTTTTCTGTCACAAATTTTAATTACGCCAGGGATTGCCTTTTCTATAGTAAATTATTCAAAAAATTATTTTTTAGTGTGGCAAATTTTAATACGCCAGGGATTGCCTTTTCTATAGAAAATTATTCAAAAATTCATTTTTTCTGTCTCAAATTTTAATTACGCCAGGGATTGCCTTTTCTATAGTAAATTATTCAAAAAATAATTTTTTAGTGTCGCAAATTTTAATTACGCCAGGGATTGCCTTTTCTATAGTAAATTATTCAAAAATTCATTTTTTACTGTCTCAAATTTTAATTACGCCAGGATTGCCTTTTCTATAGTAAATTATTCAAAAAATAATTTTTTAGTGTCGCAAATTTTAATTACGCAGGGATTGCCTTTTCTATAGTAAATTTTGCAAAAAATAATTGTTTAGTGTCGCAAATTTTAATTACGCCAGGGATTGCCTTTTCTATAGTAAATTATTAAAAAAATAATTTTATACTGTCTCAAATTTTAATTACGCCAGGGATTGCCTTTTCTATAGTAAATTATTCAAAAATAATTTTATACTGTCGCAAATTTTAATTACGCCAGGGATTGCCTTTTCTATAGTAAATTATTCAAAAAATAATTTTTTCTGTCACAAATTTTAATTACGCCAGGGATTGCCTTTTCTATAGTAAATTGTTCCAAAAATAATTTTTTAGTGTCGCAAATTTTAATTACGCCAGGGATTGCCTTTTCTATAGTAAATTATTCAAAAATAATTTTTTCTGTCACAAATTTTAATTACGCCAGGGATTGCCTTTTCTATAGTAAATGATTCAAAAAATTATTTTTTAGTGTCGCAAATTTTAATTACGCCAGGGATTGCCTTTTCTATAGAAAATTATTCAAAAATTCATTATTTCTGTCTCAAATTTTAATTACGCCAGGGATTGCCTTTTCTATAGTAAATTAGTCAAAAAATAATTTTTTAGTGTCGCAAATTTTAATTACGCCAGGGATTGCCTTTTCTATAGTAAATTATTCAAAAATTCATTTTTTACTGTCTCAAATTTTAATTACGCCAGGGATTGCCTTTTCTATAGTAAATTATTCAAAAAATAATTTTTTAGTGTCGGAAATTTTAATTACGCCAGGGATTGCCTTTTCTATAGTAAATTTGGCAAAAAATAATTGTTTAGTGTCGCAAATTTTAATTACGCCAGGGATTGCCTTTTCTATAGTAAATTATTCAAAAAATAATTTTTTAGTGTCGCAAATTTTAATTACGCCAGGGATTGCCTTTTCTATAGTAAATTATTCAAAAATTCATTTTTTCTGTCTCAAATTTTAATTACGCCAGTGATTGCCTTTTCTATAGTAAATTATTCAAAAATTCATTTTTTACTGTCTCAAATTATAATTACGCCAGGGATTGCCTTTTCTATAGTAAATTTTGCAAAAAATAATTTTTTACTGTCTCAAATTTTAATTACGCCAGGGATTGCCTTTTCAATAGTAAATTATTCAAAAAATAATTTTATACTGTCTCAAATTTTAATTACGCCAGGGATTGCCTTTTATATAGTAAATTTTGCAAAAAATAATTTTATACTGTCTCAAATTTTAATTACGCCAGGGATTGCTTTTCTATAGTAAATTTTGCAAAAAATAATTTTTTACTGTCTCAAATTTTAATTACGCCAGGGATTGCCTTTTCTATAGTAAATTATTCAAAAAATAATTGTTTAGTGTCGCAAATTTTAATTACGCCAGGGATTGCCTTTTCTATAGTAAATTTTGCAAAAAATAATTTTTTACTGTCTCAAATTTTAATTACGCCAGGGATTGCCTTTTCTATAGTAAATTATTCAAAAAATAATTTTATACTGTCTCAAATTTTAATTACGGCAGGGATTGTCTTTTCTATAGTAAATTTGCAAAAATAATTTTATACTGTCTCAAATTTTAATTACGCCAGGGATTGCCTTTTCTATAGTAAATTTTGCAAAAAATAATTTTTTACTGTCTCAAATTTTAATTACGCCAGGGATTGCCTTTTCTATAGTAAATTATTCAAAAAATAATTTTATACTGTCTCAAATTTTAATTAAGCCAGGATTGCCTTTTCTATAGTAAATTTTGCAAAAAATAATTTTATCCTGTCTCAAATTTTAATTACGCCAGGGATTACCTTTTCTATAGTAAATTTTGCAAAAAATAATTTTTTCTGTCACAAATTTTAATTACGCCAGGGATTGCCTTTTCTATAGTAAATTATTCAAAAATTAATTTTTTTCTGTCGCAAATTTTAATTACGCCAGGGATTGCCTTTCTATAGTAAATTATTCAAAAATTCATTTTTTACTGTCTCAAATTTTAACTACGCCAGGGATTGCCTTTTCTATAGTAAATTTTGCAAAAAATAATTGTTTAGTGTCGCAAATTTTAATTACGCCAGGGATTGCCTTTTCTATAGTAAATTATTAAAAAAATAATTTTATACTGTCTCAAATTTTAATTACGCCAGGGATTGCCTTTTCTATAGTAAATTATTCAAAAAATAATTTTATACTGTCGCAAATTTTAATTACGCCAGGGATTGCCTTTTCTATAGTAAATTATTCAAAAATTAATTTTTTTCTGTCGCAATTTTAATTACGCCAGGGATTGCCTTTTCTATAGTAAATTATTCAAAAATTCATTTTTTACTGTCTCAAATTTTAATTACGCCAGGGATTGCCTTTTCTATAGTAAATTATTCAAAAAATAATTTTTTAGTGTCGCAAATTTTAATTACGCCAGGGATTGCCTTTTCTATAGTAAATTTTGCAAAAAATAATTGTTTAGTGTCGCAAATTTTAATTACGCCAGGGATTGCCTTTTCTATAGTAAATTATTAAAAAAATAATTTTATACTGTCTCAAATTTTAATTACGCCAGGGATTGCCTTTTCTATAGTAAATTATTCAAAAAATAATTTTATACTGTCGCAAATTTTAATTACGCAGGGATTGCCTTTTCTATAGTAAATTATTCAAAAAATAATTTTTTCTGTCACAAATTTTAATTACGCCAGGGATTGCCTTTTCTATAGTAAATTGTTCCAAAATAATTTTTTAGTGTCGCAAATTTTAATTACGCCAGGGATTGCCTTTTCTATAGTAAATTATTCAAAAAATAATTTTTTCTGTCACAAATTTTAATTACGCCAGGGATTGCCTTTTCTATAGTAAATGATTCAAAAAATTATTTTTTAGTGTCGCAAATTTTAATTACGCCAGGGATTGCCTTTTCTATAGAAAATTATTCAAAAATTCATTATTTCTGTCTCAAATTTTAATTACGCCAGGGATTGCCTTTCTATAGTAAATTAGTCAAAAAATAATTTTTTAGTGTCGCAAATTTTAATTACGCCAGGGATTGCCTTTTCTATAGTAAATTATTCAAAAATTCATTTTTTACTGTCTCAAATTTTAATTACGCCAGGGATTGCCTTTTCTATAGTAAATTATTCAAAAAATAATTTTTTAGTGTCGGAAATTTTAATTACGCCAGGGATTGCCTTTTCTATAGTAAATTTGGCAAAAAATAATTGTTTAGTGTCGCAAATTTTAATTACGCCAGGGATTGCCTTTTCTATAGTAAATTATTCAAAAAATAATTTTTTAGTGTCGCAAATTTTAATTACGCCAGGGATTGCCTTTTCTATAGTAAATTATTCAAAAATTCATTTTTTCTGTCTCAAATTTTAATTACGCCAGTGATTGCCTTTTCTATAGTAAATTATTCAAAAATTCATTTTTTACTGTCTCAAATTATAATTACGCCAGGGATTGCCTTTTCTATAGTAAATTTTTGCAAAAAATAATTTTTTACTGTCTCAAATTTTAATTACGCCAGGGATTGCCTTTTCAATAGTAAATTATTCAAAAAATAATTTTATACTGTCTCAAATTTTAATTACGCCAGGGATTGCCTTTTATATAGTAAATTTTGCAAAAAATAATTTTATACTGTCTCAAATTTTAATTACGCCAGGGATTGCTTTTCTATAGTAAATTTGCAAAAAATAATTTTTTACTGTCTCAAATTTTAATTACGCCAGGGATTGCCTTTTCTATAGTAAATTATTCAAAAAATAATTGTTTAGTGTCGCAAATTTTAATTACGCCAGGGATTGCCTTTTCTATAGTAAATTTTGCAAAAAATAATTTTTTACTGTCTCAAATTTTAATTACGCCAGGGATTGCTTTTCTATAGTAAATTATTCAAAAAATAATTTTATACTGTCTCAAATTTTAATTACGGCAGGGATTGTCTTTTCTATAGTAAATTTTGCAAAAAATAATTTTATACTGTCTCAAATTTTAATTACGCCAGGGATTGCCTTTTCTATAGTAAATTTTGCAAAAAATAATTTTTTACTGTCTCAAATTTTAATTACGCCAGGGATTGCCTTTTCTATAGTAAATTATTCAAAAAATAATTTTATACTGTCTCAAATTTTAATTAAGCCAGGGATTGCCTTTTCTATAGTAAATTTTGCAAAAAATAATTTTATCCTGTCTCAAATTTTAATTACGCCAGGGATTACCTTTTCTATAGTAAATTTTGCAAAAAATAATTTTTTCTGTCACAAATTTTAATTACGCCAGGGATTGCCTTTTCTATAGTAAATTATTCAAAAATTAATTTTTTCTGTCGCAAATTTTAATTACGCCAGGGATTGCCTTTTCTATAGTAAATTATTCAAAAATTCATTTTTTACTGTCTCAAATTTTAACTACGCCAGGGATTGCCTTTTCTATAGTAAATTTTGCAAAAAATAATTGTTTAGTGTCGCAAATTTTAATTACGCCAGGGATTGCCTTTTCTATAGTAAATTATTCAAAAAATAATTTTTTAGTGTCGCAAATTTTAATTACGCCAGGGATTGCCTTTTCTATAGTAAATTATTCAAAAATTCATTTTTTCTGTCTCAAATTTTAATTACGCCAGGGATTGCCTTTTCTATAGTAAATTATTCAAAAATTCATTTTTTACTGTCTCAAATTATAATTACGCCAGGGATTGCCTTTTCTACAGTAATTTTGCAAAAAATAATGTTTTACTGTCTCAAATTTTAATTACGCCAGGGATTGCCTTTTCAATAGTAAATTATTCAAAAAATAATTTTATACTGTCTCAAATTTTAATTACGCCAGGGATTGCCTTTTCTATAGTAAATTATTCAAAAAATAATTTTATACTGTCTCAAATTTTAATTACGCCAGGGATTGTCTTTTCTATAGTAAATTTTGCAAAAAATAATTTTTTACTGTCTCAAATTTTAATTACGCCAGGGATTGCCTTTTCTATAGTAAATTATTCAAAAAATAATTGTTTAGTGTCGCAAATTTTAATTACGCCAGGGATTGCCTTTTCTATAGTAAATTATTCAAAAAATAATTTTTTCTGTCACAAATTTTAATTACGCCAGGATTGCCTTTTCTATAGTAAATTATTCAAAAAATTATTTTTTAGTGTGGCAAATTTTAATACGCCAGGGATTGCCTTTTCTATAGAAAATTATTCAAAAATTCATTTTTTCTGTCTCAAATTTTAATTACGCCAGGGATTGCCTTTTCTATAGTAAATTATTCAAAAAATAATTTTTTAGTGTCGCAAATTTTAATTACGCCAGGGATTGCCTTTTCTATAGTAAATTATTCAAAAATTCATTTTTTACTGTCTCAAATTTTAATTACGCCAGGGATTGCCTTTTCTATAGTAAATTATTCAAAAAATAATTGTTTAGTGTCGCAAATTTTAATTACGCCAGGGATTGCCTTTTCTATAGTAAATTATTCAAAAAATAATTTTTTCTGTCACAAATTTTAATTACGCCAGGGATTGCCTTTTCTATAGTAAATTATTCAAAAAATTATTTTTTAGTGTGGCAAATTTTAATACGCCAGGATTGCCTTTTCTATAGAAAATTATTCAAAAATTCATTTTTTCTGTCTCAAATTTTAATTACGCCAGGGATTGCCTTTTCTATAGTAAATTATTCAAAAAATAATTTTTTAGTGTCGCAAATTTTAATTACGCCAGGGATTGCCTTTTCTATAGTAAATTATTCAAAAATTCATTTTTTACTGTCTCAAATTTTAATTACGCCAGGGATTGCCTTTTCTATAGTAAATTATTCAAAAAATAATTTTTTAGTGTCGCAAATTTTAATTACGCCAGGGATTGCCTTTTCTATAGTAAATTTTGCAAAAAATAATTGTTTAGTGTCGCAAATTTTAATTACGCCAGGGATTGCCTTTTCTATAGTAAATTATTAAAAAAATAATTTTATACTGTCCTCAAATTTTAATTACGCCAGGGATTGCCTTTTCTATAGTAAATTATTCAAAAAATAATTTTATACTGTCGCAAATTTTAATTACGCCAGGGATTGCCTTTTCTATAGTAAATTATTCAAAAAATAATTTTTTCTGTCACAAATTTTAATTACGCCAGGGATTGCCTTTTCTATAGTAAATTGTTCCAAAAATAATTTTTTAGTGTCGCAAATTTTAATTACGCCAGGGATTGCCTTTTCTATAGTAAATTATTCAAAAAATAATTTTTTCTGTCACAAATTTTAATTACGCCAGGGATTGCCTTTTCTATAGTAAATGATTCAAAAAATTATTTTTTAGTGTCGCAAATTTTAATTACGCCAGGGATTGCCTTTTCTATAGAAAATTATTCAAAAATTCATTATTTCTGTCTCAAATTTTAATTACGCCAGGGATTGCCTTTTCTATAGTAAATTAGTCAAAAAATAATTTTTTACTGTCTCAAATTTTAATTACGCCAGGGATTGCCTTTTCTATAGTAAATTATTCAAAAAATAATTTTATACTGTCTCAAATTTTAATTAAGCCAGGGATTGCCTTTTCTATAGTAAATTTTGCAAAAAATAATTTTATCCTGTCTCAAATTTTAATTACGCCAGGGATTACCTTTTCTATAGTAAATTTTGCAAAAAATAATTTTTTCTGTCACAAATTTTAATTACGCCAGGGATTGCCTTTTCTATAGTAAATTATTCAAAAATTAATTTTTTTCTGTCGCAAATTTTAATTACGCCAGGGATTGCCTTTTCTATAGTAAATTATTCAAAAATTCATTTTTTACTGTCTCAAATTTTAACTACGCCAGGGATTGCCTTTTCTATAGTAAATTTTGCAAAAATAATTGTTTAGTGTCGCAAATTTTAATTACGCCAGGGATTGCCTTTTCTATAGTAAATTATTCAAAAAATAATTTTTTAGTGTCGCAAATTTTAATTACGCCAGGGATTGCCTTTTCTATAGTAAATTATTCAAAAATTCATTTTTTCTGTCTCAAATTTTAATTACGCCAGGGATTGCCTTTTCTATAGTAAATTATTCAAAAATTCATTTTTTACTGTCTCAAATTATAATTACGCCAGGGATTGCCTTTTCTACAGTAAATTTTGCAAAAAATAATGTTTTACTGTCTCAAATTTTAATTACGCCAGGGATTGCCTTTTCAATAGTAAATTATTCAAAAATAATTTTATACTGTCTCAAATTTTAATTACGCAGGGATTGCCTTTTCTATAGTAAATTATTCAAAAAAATAATTTTATACTGTCTCAAATTTTAATTACGCCAGGGATTGTCTTTTCTATAGTAAATTTTGCAAAAAATAATTTTTTACTGTCTCAAATTTTAATTACGCCAGGGATTGCCTTTTCTATAGTAAATTATTCAAAAAAATAATTGTTTAGTGTCGCAAATTTTAATTACGCCAGGGATTGCCTTTTCTATAGTAAATTATTCAAAAAATAATTTTTTCTGTCACAAATTTTAATTACGCCAGGGATTGCCTTTTCTATAGTAAATTATTCAAAAAATTATTTTTTAGTGTGGCAAATTTTAATACGCCAGGGATTGCCTTTTCTATAGAAAATTATTCAAAAATTCATTTTTTCTGTCTCAAATTTTAATTACGCCAGGGATTGCCTTTTCTATAGTAAATTATTCAAAAAATAATTTTTTAGTGTCGCAAATTTTAATTACGCCAGGGATTGCCTTTTCTATAGTAAATTATTCAAAAATTCATTTTTTACTGTCTCAAATTTTAATTACGCCAGGGATTGCCTTTTCTATAGTAAATTATTCAAAAAATAATTGTTTAGTGTCGCAAATTTTAATTACGCCAGGGATTGCCTTTTCTATAGTAAATTATTCAAAAAATAATTGTTTAGTGTCGCAAATTTTAATTACGCCAGGGATTGCCTTTTCTATAGTAAATTATTCAAAAAATAATTTTTTCTGTCACAAATTTTAATTACGCCAGGGATTGCCTTTTCTATAGTAAATTATTCAAAAAATTATTTTTTAGTGTGGCAAATTTTAATACGCCAGGGATTGCCTTTTCTATAGAAAATTATTCAAAAATTCATTTTTTCTGTCTCAAATTTTAATTACGCCAGGGATTGCCTTTTCTATAGTAAATTATTCAAAAAATAATTTTTTAGTGTCGCAAATTTTAATTACGCCAGGGATTGCCTTTTCTATAGTAAATTATTCAAAAATTCATTTTTTACTGTCTCAAATTTTAATTACGCCAGGGATTGCCTTTTCTATAGTAAATTATTCAAAAAATAATTTTTTAGTGTCGCAAATTTTAATTACGCCAGGGATTGCCTTTTCTATAGTAAATTTTGCAAAAAATAATTGTTTAGTGTCGCAAATTTTAATTACGCCAGGGATTGCCTTTTCTATAGTAAATTATTAAAAAAATAATTTTATACTGTCTCAAATTTTAATTACGCCAGGGATTGCCTTTTCTATAGTAAATTATTCAAAAAATAATTTTATACTGTCGCAAATTTTAATTACGCCAGGGATTGCCTTTTCTATAGTAAATTATTCAAAAAATAATTTTTTCTGTCACAAATTTTAATTACGCCAGGGATTGCCTTTTCTATAGTAAATTGTTCCAAAAATAATTTTTTAGTGTCGCAAATTTTAATTACGCCAGGGATTGCCTTTTCTATAGTAAATTATTCAAAAAATAATTTTTTCTGTCACAAATTTTAATTACGCCAGGGATTGCCTTTTCTATAGTAAATGATTCAAAAAATTATTTTTTAGTGTCGCAAATTTTAATTACGCCAGGGATTGCCTTTTCTATAGAAAATTATTCAAAAATTCATTATTTCTGTCTCAAATTTTAATTACGCCAGGGATTGCCTTTTCTATAGTAAATTAGTCAAAAATAATTTTTTACTGTCTCAAATTTTAATTACGCCAGGGATTGCCTTTTCTATAGTAAATTATTCAAAAAATAATTTTATACTGTCTCAAATTTTAATTAAGCCAGGGATTGCCTTTTCTATAGTAAATTTTGCAAAAAATAATTTTATCCTGTCTCAAATTTTAATTACGCCAGGGATTACCTTTTCTATAGTAAATTTTGCAAAAAATAATTTTTTCTGTCACAAATTTTAATTACGCCAGGGATTGCCTTTTCTATAGTAAATTATTCAAAAATTAATTTTTTTCTGTCGCAAATTTTAATTACGCCAGGGATTGCCTTTTCTATAGTAAATTATTCAAAAATTCATTTTTTACTGTCTCAAATTTTAACTACGCCAGGGATTGCCTTTTCTATAGTAAATTTTGCAAAAAATAATTGTTTAGTGTCGCAAATTTTAATTACGCCAGGGATTGCCTTTTCTATAGTAAATTATTCAAAAATAATTTTTTAGTGTCGCAAATTTTAATTACGCCAGGGATTGCCTTTTCTATAGTAAATTATTCAAAAATTCATTTTTTCTGTCTCAAATTTTAATTACGCCAGGGATTGCCTTTTCTATAGTAAATTATTCAAAAATTCATTTTTTACTGTCTCAAATTATAATTACGCCAGGGATTGCCTTTTCTACAGTAAATTTTGCAAAAAATAATGTTTTACTGTCTCAAATTTTAATTACGCCAGGGATTGCCTTTTCAATAGTAAATTATTCAAAAAATAATTTTATACTGTCTCAAATTTTAATTACGCCAGGGATTGCCTTTTCTATAGTAAATTATTCAAAAAATAATTTTATACTGTCTCAAATTTTAATTACGCCAGGGATTGTCTTTTCTATAGTAAATTTTGCAAAAAATAATTTTTTACTGTCTCAAATTTTAATTACGCCAGGGATTGCCTTTTCTATAGTAAATTATTCAAAAAATAATTGTTTAGTGTCGCAAATTTAATTACGCCAGGGATTGCCTTTTCTATAGTAAATTATTCAAAAAATAATTTTTTCTGTCACAAATTTTAATTACGCCAGGGATTGCCTTTTCTATAGTAAATTATTCAAAAATTATTTTTTAGTGTGGCAAATTTTAATACGCCAGGGATTGCCTTTTCTATAGAAAATTATTCAAAATTCATTTTTTCTGTCTCAAATTTTAATTACGCCAGGGATTGCCTTTTCTATAGTAAATTATTCAAAAAATAATTTTTAGTGTCGCAAATTTTAATTACGCCAGGATTGCCTTTTCTATAGTAAATTATTCAAAAATTCATTTTTTACTGTCTCAAATTTTAATTACGCCAGGGATTGCCTTTTCTATAGTAAATTATTCAAAAAATAATTGTTTAGTGTCGCAAATTTTAATTACGCCAGGGATTGCCTTTTCTATAGTAAATTATTCAAAAAATAATTTTTTCTGTCACAAATTTTAATTACGCCAGGGATTGCCTTTTCTATAGTAAATTATTCAAAAATTATTTTTTAGTGTGGCAAATTTTAATACGCCAGGGATTGCCTTTTCTATAGAAAATTATTCAAAAATTCATTTTTTCTGTCTCAAATTTTAATTACGCCAGGGATTGCCTTTTCTATAGTAAATTATTCAAAAAATAATTTTTTAGTGTCGCAAATTTTAATTACGCCAGGGATTGCCTTTTCTATAGTAAATTATTCAAAAATTCATTTTTTACTGTCTCAAATTTTAATTACGCCAGGGATTGCCTTTTCTATAGTAAATTATTCAAAAAATAATTTTTTTAGTGTCGCAAATTTTAATTACGCCAGGGATTGCCTTTTCTATAGTAAATTTTGCAAAAAATAATTGTTTAGTGTCGCAAATTTTAATTACGCCAGGGATTGCCTTTTCTATAGTAAATTATTAAAAAAATAATTTTTATACTGTCTCAAATTTTAATTACGCCAGGGATTGCCTTTTCTATAGTAAATTATTCAAAAAATAATTTTATACTGTCGCAAATTTTAATTACGCCAGGGATTGCCTTTTCTATAGTAAATTATTCAAAAAATAATTTTTTCTGTCACAAATTTTAATTACGCCAGGGATTGCCTTTTCTATAGTAAATTGTTCCAAAAATAATTTTTTAGTGTCCGCAAATTTTAATTACGCCAGGGATTGCCTTTTCTATAGTAAATTATTCAAAAAATAATTTTTTCTGTCACAAATTTTAATTACGCCAGGGATTGCCTTTTCTATAGTAAATGATTCAAAAAATTATTTTTTAGTGTCGCAAATTTTAATTACGCCAGGGATTGCCTTTTCTATAGAAAATTATTCAAAAATTCATTATTTCTGTCTCAAATTTTAATTACGCCAGGGATTGCCTTTTCTATAGTAAATTAGTCAAAAAATAATTTTTTAGTGTCGCAAATTTTAATTACGCCAGGATTGCCTTTTCTATAGTAAATTATTCAAAAATTCATTTTTTACTGTCTCAAATTTTAATTACGCCAGGGATTGCCTTTTCTATAGTAAATTTTGCAAAAAATATTTTTTACTGTCTCAAATTTTAATTACGCCAGGGATTGCCTTTTCTATAGTAAATTATTCAAAAAATAATTTTATACTGTCTCAAATTTTAATTACGGCAGGGATTGTCTTTTCTATAGTAAATTTTGCAAAAAATAATTTTATACTGTCTCAAATTTAATTACGCCAGGGATTGCCTTTTCTATAGTAAATTATTCAAAAAATAATTTTATACTGTCTCAAATTTTAATTACGGCAGGGATTGTCTTTTCTATAGTAAATTTTGCAAAAAATAATTTTATACTGTCCTCAAATTTTAATTACGCCAGGGATTGCCTTTTCTATAGTAAATTTTGCAAAAAATAATTTTATCCTGTCTCAAATTTTAATTACGCCAGGGATTACCTTTTCTATAGTAAATTTTGCAAAAAATAATTTTTTTCTGTCACAAATTTTAATTACGCCAGGGATTGCCTTTTCTATAGTAAATTATTCAAAAATTAATTTTTTTCTGTCGCAAATTTTAATTACGCCAGGGATTGCCTTTTCTATAGTAAATTATTCAAAAATTCATTTTTTACTGTCTCAAATTTTAACTACGCCAGGGATTGCCTTTTCTATAGTAAATTTTGCAAAAAATAATTGTTTAGTGTCGCAAATTTTAATTACGCCAGGGATTGCCTTTTCTATAGTAAATTATTCAAAAATAATTTTTTAGTGTCGCAAATTTTAATTACGCCAGGGATTGCCTTTTCTATAGTAAATTATTCAAAAATTCATTTTTTCTGTCTCAAATTTTAATTACGCCAGGGATTGCCTTTTCTATAGTAAATTATTCAAAAATTCATTTTTTACTGTCTCAAATTATAATTACGCCAGGGATTGCCTTTTCTACAGTAAATTTTGCAAAAAATAATGTTTTACTGTCTCAAATTTTAATTACGCCAGGGATTGCCTTTTCAATAGTAAATTATTCAAAAAATAATTTTATACTGTCTCAAATTTTAATTACGCCAGGGATTGCCTTTTCTATAGTAAATTATTCAAAAAATAATTTTATACTGTCTCAAATTTTAATTACGCCAGGATTGTCTTTTCTATAGTAAATTTTGCAAAAAATAATTTTTTACTGTCTCAAATTTTAATTACGCCAGGGATTGCCTTTTCTATAGTAAATTATTCAAAAAATAATTGTTTAGTGTCGCAAATTTTAATTACGCCAGGATTGCCTTTTCTATAGTAAATTATTCAAAAAATAATTTTTTCTGTCACAAATTTTAATTACGCCAGGGATTGCCTTTTCTATAGTAAATTATTCAAAAAATTATTTTTTAGTGTGGGCAAATTTTAATACGCCAGGGATTGCCTTTTCTATAGAAATTATTCAAAAATTCATTTTTTCTGTCTCAAATTTTAATTACGCCAGGGATTGCCTTTTCTATAGTAAATTATTCAAAAAATAATTTTTTAGTGTCGCAAATTTTAATTACGCCAGGGATTGCCTTTTCTATAGTAAATTATTCAAAAATTCATTTTTTACTGTCTCAAATTTTAATTACGCCAGGGATTGCCTTTTCTATAGTAAATTATTCAAAAAATAATTGTTTAGTGTCGCAAATTTTAATTACGCCAGGATTGCCTTTTCTATAGTAAATTATTCAAAAAATAATTTTTCTGTCACAAATTTTAATTACGCCAGGGATTGCCTTTTCTATAGTAAATTATTCAAAAAATTATTTTTTAGTGTGGCAAATTTTAATACGCCAGGGATTGCCTTTTCTATAGAAAATTATTCAAAAATTCATTTTTTCTGTCTCAAATTTTAATTACGCCAGGGATTGCCTTTTCTATAGTAAATTATTCAAAAAATAATTTTTTAGTGTCGCAAATTTTAATTACGCCAGGGATTGCCTTTTCTATAGTAAATTATTCAAAAATTCATTTTTTACTGTCTCAAATTTTAATTACGCCAGGGATTGCCTTTTCTATAGTAAATTATTCAAAAAATAATTTTTTAGTGTCGCAAATTTTAATTACGCCAGGGATTGCCTTTTCTATAGTAAATTTGCAAAAAAATAATTGTTTAGTGTCGCAAATTTTAATTACGCCAGGGATTGCCTTTTCTATAGTAAATTATTAAAAAAATAATTTTATACTGTCTCAAATTTTAATTACGCCAGGGATTGCCTTTTCTATAGTAAATTATTCAAAAAATAATTTTATACTGTCGCAAATTTTAATTACGCCAGGGATTGCCTTTTCTATAGTAAATTATTCAAAAAATAATTTTTTCTGTCACAAATTTTAATTACGCCAGGGATTGCCTTTTCTATAGTAAATTGTTCCAAAAATAATTTTTTAGTGTCGCAAATTTTAATTACGCCAGGGATTGCCTTTTCTATAGTAAATTATTCAAAAAATAATTTTTTCTGTCACAAATTTTAATTACGCCAGGGATTGCCTTTTCTATAGTAAATGATTCAAAAAATTATTTTTTAGTGTCGCAAATTTTAATTACGCCAGGGATTGCCTTTTCTATAGAAAATTATTCAAAAATTCATTATTTCTGTCTCAAATTTTAATTACGCCAGGGATTGCCTTTTCTATAGTAAATTAGTCAAAAAATAATTTTTTAGTGTCGCAAATTTTAATTACGCCAGGGATTGCCTTTTCTATAGTAAATTATTCAAAAATTCATTTTTACTGTCTCAAATTTTAATTACGCCAGGGATTGCCTTTTCTATAGTAAATTTTGCAAAAAATAATTTTTTACTGTCTCAAATTTTAATTACGCCAGGGATTGCCTTTTCTATAGTAAATTATTCAAAAAATAATTTTATACTGTCTCAAATTTTAATTACGGCAGGGATTGTCTTTTCTATAGTAAATTTTGCAAAAAATAATTTTATACTGTCTCAAATTTTAATTACGCCAGGGATTGCCTTTTCTATAGTAAATTATTCAAAAAATAATTTTTTTCTGTCGCAAATTTTAATTACGCCAGGGATTGCCTTTTCTATAGTAAATTATTCAAAAATTCATTTTTTACTGTCTCAAATTTTAACTACGCCAGGGATTGCCTTTTCTATAGTAAATGATTCAAAAAATTATTTTTTAGTGTCGCAAATTTTAATTACGCCAGGGGATTGCCTTTTCTATAGAAAATTATTCAAAAATTCATTATTTCTGTCTCAAATTTTAATTACGCCAGGGATTGCCTTTTCTATAGTAAATTAGTCAAAAAATAATTTTTTAGTGTCGCAAATTTTAATTACGCCAGGGATTGCCTTTTCTATAGTAAATTATTCAAAAATTCATTTTTTACTGTCTCAAATTTTAATTACGCCAGGGATTGCCTTTTCTATAGTAAATTTTGCAAAAAATAATTTTTTACTGTCTCAAATTTTAATTACGCCAGGGATTGCCTTTTCTATAGTAAATTATTCAAAAAATAATTTTATACTGTCTCAAATTTTAATTACGGCAGGGATTGTCCTTTTCTATAGTAAATTTTGCAAAAAATAATTTTATACTGTCTCAAATTTTAATTACGCCAGGGATTGCCTTTTCTATAGTAAATTATTCAAAAAATAATTTTATACTGTCTCAAATTTTAATTACGGCAGGGATTGTCTTTTCTATAGTAAATTTTGCAAAAAATAATTTTATACTGTCTCAAATTTTAATTACGCCAGGGATTGCCTTTTCTATAGTAAATTTTGCAAAAAATAATTTTATCCTGTCTCAAATTTTAATTACGCCAGGGATTACCTTTTCTATAGTAAATTTTGCAAAAAATAATTTTTTCTGTCACAAATTTTAATTACGCCAGGGATTGCCTTTTCTATAGTAAATTATTCAAAAATTAATTTTTTTCTGTCGCAAATTTTAATTACGCCAGGGATTGCCTTTTCTATAGTAAATTATTCAAAAATTCATTTTTTACTGTCTCAAATTTTAACTACGCCAGGGATTGCCTTTTCTATAGTAAATTTTGCAAAAAATAATTGTTTAGTGTCGCAAATTTTAATTACGCCAGGGATTGCCTTTTCTATAGTAAAATTATTCAAAAAATAATTTTTTAGTGTCGCAAATTTTAATTACGCCAGGGATTGCCTT
>CAWVNZ010003043.1:0-58774 GCA_963930735.1 Dioctria linearis
CCTTTTCTATAGTAAATTTTGCAAAAAATAATTGTTTAGTGTCGCAAATTTTAATTACGCCAGGGATTGCCTTTTCTATAGTAAATTATTCAAAAAATAATTTTTTCTGTCACAAATTTTAATTACGCCAGGGATTGCCTTTTCTATAGTAAATTATTCAAAATATAATTTTTTACTGTCTCAAATTTTAATTACGCCCGGGATTGCCTTTTCTATAGTAAATTTTGCAAAAAATAATTGTTTAGTGTCGCAAATTTTAATTACGCCAGGGATTGCCTTTTCTATAGTAAATTATTCAAAAAATAATTTTATACTGTCGCAAATTTTAATTACGCCAGGGATTGCCTTTTCTATAGTAAATTATTCAAAAAATAATTTTTTACTGTCTCAAATTTTAATTACGCAGGGATTGCCCTTTTCTATAGTAAATTATTCAAAAAATAATTTTATACTGTCTCAAATTTTAATTACGCCAGGGATTGCCTTTTCTATAGTAAATTATTCAAAAAATAATTTTATGCTGTCGCAAATTATAATAACGCCAGGGATTGCCTTTTGTATAGTAAATTATTCAAAAATTCATTTTTTACTGTCTCAAATTTTAAATACGCCAGGGATTGCCTTTTCTATAGTAAATTTTGCAAAAAATAATTTTTTACTGTTGCAAATTTTAAATACGCCAGGGATTGCCTTTTCTATAGTAAATTATTCAAAAAATAATTTTTTACTGTCGCAACTTTTAATTACCCCAGGGATTGCCTTTTCTATAGTAAATTATTCAAAAAATAATTTTTCTGTCACAAATTTTAATTACGCCAGGGATTGCCTTTCTATAGTAAATTATTCAAAAAATAATTTTATACTGTCGCAAATTTTAATTGCGCCAGGGATTGCCTTTTCTATAGTAAATTTTGCAAAAAATAATTGTTTAGTGTCGCAAATTTTAATTACGCCAGGGATTGCCTTTTCTATAGTAAATTATTCAAAAATTCATTTTTTACTGTCTCAAATTTTAATTACGCCAGGGATTGCCTTTTCTATAGTAAATTATTCAAAAAATACTTTTTTACTGTCTCAAATTTTAATTACGCCAGGGATTGCCTTTTCTATAGTAAATTATTCAAAAATTCATTTTTTACTGTCGCAAATTTTAAATACGCCAGGGGTTGCCTTTTCTATAGTAAATTATTCAAAAAATATTTTCTTCTGTCACAAATTTTAATTACGCCAGGGATTGCCTTTTCTATAGTAAATTATTCAAAAAATAATTTTATACTGTCGCAAACTTTAAATACGCCAGGGATTGCCTTTTCTATAGTAAATTATTCAAAAAATAATTTTTTACTGTTGCAAATTTTAAATACGCCAGGGATTGCCTTTTCTATAGTAAATTATTCAAAAAATATTTTTTTACTGTCGCAAATTTTAATTACGCCAGGGATTGCCTTTTCTATAGTAAATTATTCAAAAATTAATTTTTTTCTGTCGCAAATTTTAATTACGCCAGGGATTGCCTTTTCTATAGTAAATTATTCAAAAATTCATTTTTTACTGTCTCAAATTTTAATTACGCCAGGGATTTCCTTTTCTATAGTAAATTTTTCAAAAAATAATTTTATACTGTCGCAAATTTTAATTAGGCCAGGGATGGCCTTTTCTATAGTAAATTATTCAAAAATTAATTTTTTTCTGTCGCAAATTTTAATTACGCCAGGGATTGCCTTTTCTATAGTAAATTATTCAAAAAATAATTTTATACTGTCGCAAATTTTAATTACGCCAGGGATTGCCTTTTCTATAGTAAATTTTGCAAAAATTAATTTTTTACTGTCTCAAATTTTAATTACGCCAGGGATTGCCTTTTCTATAGTAAATGTTGCAAAAAATAATTTTTTACTGTTGCAAATTTTAATTACGAAAGGGATTGCCTTTTCTATAGTAAATTATTCAAAAAATAATTTTTTACTGTCTCAAATTTTAATTACGCCAGGGATTGCCTTTTCTATAGTAAATTATTCAAAAAATAATTTTTTACTGTCTCAAATTTTAATTACGCCAGGGATTGCCTTTTCTATAGTAAATTTTGCAAAAATTAATTTTTTTTCTGTCTCAAATTTTAATTACGCCAGGGATTGCCGTTTCTATAGTAAATTATTCAAAAAATAATTTTATACTGTCGCAAATTTTAATTACGCCAGGGATTGCCTTTTCTATAGTAAATTATTCAAAAAATAATTTTTTACTGTCGCAAATTTTAATTACGCCAGGGATTGCCTTTTCTATAGTAAATTATTCAAAAAATAATTTTTTACTGTCGCAAATTTTAATTACGCCAGGGATTGCCTTTTCTCTAGTAAATTATTCAAAAAATAATTGTTTAGTGTCGCAAATTTTAATTACGCCAGGGATTGCCTTTTCTATAGTAAATTTTGCAAAAAATAATTTTATACTGTCGCAAATTTTAATTACGCCAGGGATTGCCTTTTCTATAGTAAATTATTCAAAAAATAATTTTATACTGTCTCAAATTTTAATTACGCCAGGGATTGCCTTTTCTATAGTAAATTATTCAAAAAATAATTTTATACTGTCGCAAATTATAATTACGCCCGGGATTGCCTTTTCTATAGTAAATTATTCAAAAAATAATTTTTTCTGTCACAAATTTTAATTACGCCAGGGATTGCCTTTTCTATAGTAAATTATTCAAAAATTCATTTTTTACTGTCTCAAATTTTAATTACGCCAGGGATTGCCTTTTCTATAGTAAATTTTGCAAAAAATAATTGTTTAGTGTCGCAAATTTTAATTACGCCAGGGATTGCCTTTTCTATAGTAAATTATTCAAAAAATAATTTTTTCTGTCACAAATTTTAATTACGCCAGGGATTGCCTTTTCTATAGTAAATTATTCAAAAAATAATTTTTTACTGTCTCAAATTTTAATTACGCCAGGGATTGCCTTTTCTATAGTAAATTATTCAAAAAATAATTTTATACTGTCGCAAATTATAATTACGCCAGGGATTGCCTTTTCTATAGTAAATTATTCAAAAAATAATTTTTTCTGTCACAAATTTTAATTACGCCAGGGATTGCCTTTTCTATAGTAAATTATTCAAAAAATAATTTTATACTGTCGCAAATTTTAATTACGCCAGGGATTGCCTTTTCTATAGTAAATTTTTGCAAAAAATAATTGTTTAGTGTCGCAAATTTTAATTACGCCAGGTATTGCCTTTTCTATAATAAATTATTCAAAAAATAATTTTATACTGTCGCAAATTTTAAATACGCCAAGGATTGCCTTTTCTATAGTAAATTTTGCAAAAAATAATTGTTTAGTGTCGCAAATTTTAATTACGCCAGGGATTGCCTTTTCTATAGTAAATTATTCAAAAATTCATTTTTTACTGTCGCAAATTTTAAATACGCCAGGGATTGCCCTTTTCTATAGTAAATTTTGCAAAAAATAATTTTTTACTGTCGCAAATTTTAAATACGCCAGGGATTGCCTTTTCTATAGTAAATTTTGCAAAAAATAATTTTATACTGTCTCAAATTTTAATTACGCCAGGGATTGCCTTTTCTATAGTAAGATATTCAAAAATTCATTTTTTACTGTCTCAAATTTTAATTACGCCAGGGATTGCCTTTTCTATAGTAAATTTTGCAAAAAATAATTTTTTCTGTCACAAATTTTAATTACGCCAGGGATTGCCTTTTCTATAGTAAATTATTCAAAAAATAATTTTTTCTGTCACAAATTTTAATTACGCCAGGTATTGCATTTTGTATAGTAAATTATTCAAAAAATAATTTTTTCTGTCACAAATTTTAATTACGCCAGGGATTGCCTTTTCTATAGTAAATTATTCAAATAATAATTTTTTACTGTCGCAAATTTTAATTACGCCAGGGATTGCCTTTTCTATAGTAAATTTTGCAAAAAATAATTGTTTAGTGTCGCAAATTTTAATTACGCCAGGGATTGCCTTTTCTATAGTAAATTATTCAAAAAATAATTTTTTCTGTCACAAATTTTAATTACGCCAGGGATTGCCTTTTCTATAGTAAATTATTCAAAAATTCATCTTTTACTGTCTCAAATTTTAATTACGCCAGGGATTGCCTTTTCTATAGTAAATTTTGCAAAAAATAATTGTTTAGTGTCGCAAATTTTAATTACGCCAGGGATTGCCTTTTCTATAGTAAATTATTCAAAAAATAATTTTTTCTGTCACAAATTTTAATTACGCCAGGGATTGCCTTTTCTATAGTAAATTATTCAAAATATAATTTTTTACTGTCTCAAATTTTAATTACGCCCGGGATTGCCTTTTCTATAGTAAATTTTGCAAAAAATAATTGTTTAGTGTCGCAAATTTTAATTACGCCAGGGATTGCCTTTTCTATAGTAAATTATTCAAAAAATAATTTTATACTGTCGCAAATTTTAATTACGCCAGGGATTGCCTTTTCTATAGTAAATTATTCAAAAAATAATTTTTTACTGTCTCAAATTTTAATTACGCCAGGGATTGCCTTTTCTATAGTAAATTATTCAAAAAATAATTTTATACTGTCTCAAATTTTAATTACGCCAGGGATTGCCTTTTCTATAGTAAATTATTCAAAAAATAATTTTATGCTGTCGCAAATTATAATAACGCCAGGGATTGCCTTTTGTATAGTAAATTATTCAAAAATTCATTTTTTACTGTCTCAAATTTTAAATACGCCAGGGATTGCCTTTTCTATAGTAAATTTTGCAAAAAAAATTTTTTACTGTTGCAAATTTTAAATACGCCAGGGATTGCCTTTTCTATAGTAAATTATTCAAAAAATAATTTTTTACTGTCGCAACTTTTAATTACCCCAGGGATTGCCTTTTCTATAGTAAATTATTCAAAAAATAATTTTTTTCTGTCACAAATTTTAATTACGCCAGGGATTGCCTTTTCTATAGTAAATTATTCAAAAATTCATTTTTTACTGTCTCAAATTTTAATTACGCCAGGGATTGCCTTTTCTATAGTAAATTTTGCAAAAAATAATTGTTTAGTGTCGCAAATTTTAATTACGCCAGGGATTGCCTTTTCTATAGTAAATTATTCAAAAAATAATTTTTTCTGTCACAAATTTTAATTACGCCAGAGATTGCCTTTTCTATAGTAAATTATTCAAAAAATAATTTTTTACTGTCTCAAATTTTAATTACGCCAGGGATTGCCTTTTCTATAGTAAATTATTCAAAAAATAATTTTATACTGTCGCAAATTATAATTACGCCAGGGATTGCCTTTTCTATAGTAAAATTATTCAAAAAATAATTTTTTCTGTCAGAAATTTTAATTACGCCAGGGATTGCCTTTTCTATAGTAAATTATTCAAAAAATAATTTTATACTGTCGCAAATTTTAATTACGCCAGGATTGCCTTTTCTATAGTAAAATTTTTGCAAAAAATAATTGTTTAGTGTCGCAAATTTTAATTACGCAGGTATTACCTTTTCTATAATAAATTATTCAAAAAATAATTTTATACTGTCGCAAATTTTAAATACGCCAAGGATTGCCTTTTTCTATAGTAAATTATTCAAAAAATAATTTTTTACTGTCTCAAATTTTAATTACGCCAGGGATTGCCTTTTCTATAGTAAATTTTGCAAAAAATAATTGTTTAGTGTCGCAAATTTTAATTACGTCAGGGATTGCCTTTTCTATAGTAAATTATTCAAAAATTCATTTTTTACTGTCGCAAATTTTAAATACGCCAGGGATTGCCTTTTCTATAGTAAATTTTGCAAAAAATAATTTATACTGTCTCAAATTTTAATTACGCCAGGGATTGCCTTTTCTATAGTAAGATATTCAAAAATTCATTTTTTACTGTCTAAAATTTTAATTACGCCAGGGATTGCCTTTTCTATAGTAAATTTTGCAAAAATAATTTTTTCTGTCACAAATTTTAATTACGCAAGGGATTGCATTTTGTATAGTAAATTATTCAAAAAATAATCTTTTCTGTCACAAATTTTAATTACGCCAGGGATTGCCTTTTCTATAGTAAATTATTCAAAAAATAATTTTTTACTGTCGCAAATTTTAATTACGCCAGGGATTGCCTTTTCTATAGTAAATTTTGCAAAAAATAATTGTTTAGTGTCGCAAATTTTAATTACGCCAGGGATTGCCTTTTCTATAGTAAATTATTCAAAAAATAATTTTTTCTGTCACAAATTTTAATTACGCCAGGGATTGCCTTTTCTATAGTAAATTATTCAAAAATTCATTTTTTACTGTCTCAAATTTTAATTACGCCAGGGATTGCCTTTTCTATAGTAAATTTTGCAAAAAATAATTGTTTAGTGTCGCAAATTTTAATTACGCCAGGGATTGCCTTTTCTATAGTAAATTATTCAAAAAATAATTTTTTCTGTCACAAATTTTAATTACGCCAGGGATTGCCTTTTCTATAGTAAATTATTCAAAATATAATTTTTTACTGTCTCAAATTTTAATTACGCCCGGGATTGCCTTTTCTATAGTAAATTTTGCAAAAAATAATTGTTTAGTGTCGCAAATTTTAATTACGCCAGGGATTGCCTTTTCTATAGTAAATTATTCAAAAAATAATTTTATACTGTCGCAAATTTTAATTACGCCAGGGATTGCCTTTTCTATAGTAAATTATTCAAAAAATAATTTTTTACTGTCTCAAATTTTAATTACGCCAGGGATTGCCTTTTCTATAGTAAATTATTCAAAAAATAATTTTATACTGTCTCAAATTTTAATTACGCCAGGGATTGCCTTTTCTATAGTAAATTATTCAAAAAATAATTTTATGCTGTCGCAAATTATAATAACGCCAGGGATTGCCTTTTGTATAGTAAATTATTCAAAAATTCATTTTTTACTGTCTCAAATTTTAAATACGCCAGGGATTGCCTTTTCTATAGTAAATTTTGCAAAAAATAATTTTTTACTGTTGCAAATTTTAAATACGCCAGGGATTGCCTTTTCTATAGTAAATTATTCAAAAAATAATTTTTTACTGTCGCAACTTTTAATTACCCCAGGGATTGCCTTTTCTATAGTAAATTATTCAAAAAATAATTTTTTCTGTCACAAATTTTAATTACGCCAGGGATTGCCTTTTCTATAGTAAATTATTCAAAAAATAATTTTATACTGTCGCAAATTTTAATTGCGCCAGGGATTGCCTTTTCTATAGTAAATTTTGCAAAAAATAATTGTTTAGTGTCGCAAATTTTAATTACGCCAGGGATTGCCTTTTCTATAGTAAATTATTCAAAAATTCATTTTTTACTGTCTCAAATTTTAATTACGCCAGGGATTGCCTTTTCTATAGTAAATTATTCAAAAAATACTTTTTTACTGTCTCAAATTTTAATTACGCCAGGGATTGCCTTTTCTATAGTAAATTATTCAAAAATTCATTTTTTACTGTCGCAAATTTTAAATACGCCAGGGGTTGCCTTTTCTATAGTAAATTATTCAAAAAATATTTTCTTCTGTCACAAATTTTAATTACGCCAGGGATTGCCTTTTCTATAGTAAATTATTCAAAAAATAATTTTATACTGTCGCAAATTTTAAATACGCCAGGGATTGCCTTTTCTATAGTAAATTATTCAAAAAATAATTTTTTACTGTTGCAAATTTTAAATACGCCAGGGATTGCCTTTTCTATAGTAAATTATTCAAAAAATATTTTTTTACTGTCGCAAATTTTAATTACGCCAGGGATTGCCTTTTCTATAGTAAATTATTCAAAAATTAATTTTTTTCTGTCGCAAATTTTAATTACGCCAGGGATTGCCTTTTCTATAGTAAATTATTCAAAAATTCATTTTTTACTGTCTCAAATTTTAATTACGCCAGGGATTTCCTTTTCTATAGTAAATTTTTCAAAAAATAATTTTATACTGTCGCAAATTTTAATTACGCCAGGGATGGCCTTTTCTATAGTAAATTATTCAAAAATTAATTTTTTTCTGTCGCAAATTTTAATTAAGCCAGGGATTGCCTTTTCTATAGTAAATTATTCAAAAAATAATTTTATACTGTCGCAAATTTTAATTACGCCAGGGATTGCCTTTTCTATAGTAAATTTTGCAAAAATTAATTTTTTACTGTCTCAAATTTTAATTACGCCAGGGATTGCCTTTTCTATAGTAAATGTTGCAAAAAATAATTTTTTACTATTGCAAATTTTAATTACGAAAGGGATTGCCTTTTCTATAGTAAATTATTCAAAAAATAATTTTTTACTGTCTCAAATTTTAATTACGCCAGGGATTGCCTTTTCTATAGTAAATTATTCAAAAAATAATTTTTTACTGTCTCAAATTTTAATTACGCCAGGGATTGCCTTTTCTATAGTAAATTTTGCAAAAATTAATTTTTTTTCTGTCGCAAATTTTAATTACGCCAGGGATTGCCGTTTCTATAGTAAATTATTCAAAAAATAATTTTATACTGTCGCAAATTTTAATTACGCCAGGGATTGCCTTTTCTATAGTAAATTATTCAAAAAATAATTTTTTACTGTCGCAAATTTTAATTACGCCAGGGATTGCCTTTTCTATAGTAAATTATTCAAAAAATAATTTTTTACTGTCGCAAATTTTAATTACGCCAGGGATTGCCTTTTCTCTAGTAAATTATTCAAAAAATAATTGTTTAGTGTCGCAAATTTTAATTACGCCAGGGATTGCCTTTTCTATAGTAAATTTTGCAAAAAATAATTTTATACTGTCGCAAATTTTAATTACGCCAGGGATTGCCTTTTCTATAGTAAATTATTCAAAAAATAATTTTATACTGTCTCAAATTTTAATTACGCCAGGGATTGCCTTTTCTATAGTAAATTATTCAAAAAATAATTTTATACTGTCGCAAATTATAATTACGCCCGGGATTGCCTTTTCTATAGTAAATTATTCAAAAAATAATTTTTTCTGTCACAAATTTTAATTACGCCAGGGATTGCCTTTTCTATAGTAAATTATTCAAAAATTCATTTTTTACTGTCTCAAATTTTAATTACGCCAGGGATTGCCTTTTCTATAGTAAATTTTGCAAAAAATAATTGTTTAGTGTCGCAAATTTTAATTACGCCAGGGATTGCCTTTTCTATAGTAAATTATTCAAAAAATAATTTTTTCTGTCACAAATTTTAATTACGCCAGGGATTACCTTTTCTATAGTAAATTATTCAAAAAATAATTTTTTACTGTCTCAAATTTTAATTACGCCAGGGATTGCCTTTTCTATAGTAAATTATTCAAAAAATAATTTTATACTGTCGCAAATTATAATTACGCCAGGGATTGCCTTTTCTATAGTAAATTATTCAAAAAATAATTTTTTCTGTCACAAATTTTAATTACGCCAGGGATTGCCTTTTCTATAGTAAATTATTCAAAAAATAATTTTATACTGTCGCAAATTTTAATTACGCCAGGGATTGCCTTTTCTATAGTAAATTTTTGCAAAAAATAATTGTTTAGTGTCGCAAATTTTAATTACGCCAGGTATTGCCTTTTCTATAATAAATTATTCAAAAAATAATTTTATACTGTCGCAAATTTTAAATACGCCAAGGATTGCCTTTTCTATAGTAAATTTTGCAAAAAATAATTGTTTAGTGTCGCAAATTTTAATTACGCCAGGGATTGCCTTTTCTATAGTAAATTATTCAAAAATTCATTTTTTACTGTCGCAAATTTTAAATACGCCAGGGATTGCCTTTTCTATAGTAAATTTTGCAAAAAATAATTTTTTACTGTCGCAAATTTTAAATACGCCAGGGATTGCCTTTTCTATAGTAAATTTTGCAAAAAATAATTTTATACTGTCTCAAATTTTAATTACGCCAGGGATTGCCTTTTCTATAGTAAGATATTCAAAAATTCATTTTTTACTGTCTCAAATTTTAATTACGCCAGGGATTGCCTTTTCTATAGTAAATTTTGCAAAAAATAATTTTTTCTGTCACAAATTTTAATTACGCCAGGGATTGCCTTTTCTATAGTAAATTATTCAAAAAATAATTTTTTCTGTCACAAATTTTAATTACGCCAGGTATTGCATTTTGTATAGTAAATTATTCAAAAAATAATTTTTTCTGTCACAAATTTTAATTACGCCAGGGATTGCCTTTTCTATAGTAAATTATTCAAAAAATAATTTTTTACTGTCGCAAATTTTAATTACGCCAGGGATTGCCTTTTCTATAGTAAATTTTGCAAAAAATAATTGTTTAGTGTCGCAAATTTTAATTACGCCAGGGATTGCCTTTTCTATAGTAAATTATTCAAAAAATAATTTTTTCTGTCACAAATTTTAATTACGCCAGGGATTGCCTTTTCTATAGTAAATTATTCAAAAATTCATCTTTTACTGTCTCAAATTTTAATTACGCCAGGGATTGCCTTTTCTATAGTAAATTTTGCAAAAAATAATTGTTTAGTGTCGCAAATTTTAATTACGCCAGGGATTGCCTTTTCTATAGTAAATTATTCAAAAAATAATTTTTTCTGTCACAAATTTTAATTACGCCAGGGATTGCCTTTTCTATAGTAAATTATTCAAAATATAATTTTTTACTGTCTCAAATTTTAATTACGCCCGGGATTGCCTTTTCTATAGTAAATTTTGCAAAAAATAATTGTTTAGTGTCGCAAATTTTAATTACGCCAGGGATTGCCTTTTCTATAGTAAATTATTCAAAAAATAATTTTATACTGTCGCAAATTTTAATTACGCCAGGGATTGCCTTTTCTATAGTAAATTATTCAAAAAATAATTTTTTACTGTCTCAAATTTTAATTACGCCAGGGATTGCCTTTTCTATAGTAAATTATTCAAAAAATAATTTTATACTGTCTCAAATTTTAATTACGCCAGGGATTGCCTTTTCTATAGTAAATTATTCAAAAAATAATTTTATGCTGTCGCAAATTATAATAACGCCAGGGATTGCCTTTTGTATAGTAAATTATTCAAAAATTCATTTTTTACTGTCTCAAATTTTAAATACGCCAGGGATTGCCTTTTCTATAGTAAATTTTGCAAAAAATAATTTTTTACTGTTGCAAATTTTAAATACGCCAGGGATTGCCTTTTCTATAGTAAATTATTCAAAAAATAATTTTTTACTGTCGCAACTTTTAATTACCCCAGGGATTGCCTTTTCTATAGTAAATTATTCAAAAAATAATTTTTTCTGTCACAAATTTTAATTACGCCAGGGATTGCCATTTCTATAGTAAATTATTCAAAAAATAATTTTATACTGTCGCAAATTTTAATTGCGCCAGGGATTGCCTTTTCTATAGTAAATTTTGCAAAAAATAATTGTTTAGTGTCGCAAATTTTAATTACGCCAGGGATTGCCTTTTCTATAGTAAATTATTCAAAAATTCATTTTTTACTGTCTCAAATTTTAATTACGCCAGGGATTGCCTTTTCTATAGTAAAATTATTCAAAAAATACTTTTTTACTGTCTCAAATTTTAATTACGCCAGGGATTGCCTTTTCTATAGTAAATTATTCAAAAATTCATTTTTTTACTGTCGCAAATTTTAAATACGCCAGGGGTTGCCTTTTCTATAGTAAATTATTCAAAAATATTTTCTTCTGTCACAAATTTTAATTACGCCAGGGATTGCCTTTTCTATAGTAAATTATTCAAAAAATAATTTTATACTGTCGCAAATTTTAAATACGCCAGGGATTGCCTTTTCTATAGTAAATTATTCAAAAAATAATTTTTTACTGTTGCAAATTTTAAATACGCCAGGGGATTGCCTTTTCTATAGTAAATTATTCAAAAAATATTTTTTTACTGTCGCAAATTTTAATTACGCCAGGGATTGCCTTTTCTATAGTAAATTATTCAAAAATTAATTTTTTTCTGTCGCAAATTTTAATTACGCCAGGGATTGCCTTTTCTATAGTAAATTATTCAAAAATTCATTTTTTACTGTCTCAAATTTTAATTACGCCAGGGATTTCCTTTCTATAGTAAATTTTTCAAAAAATAATTTTATACTGTCGCAAATTTTAATTACGCCAGGGATGGCCTTTTCTATAGTAAATTATTCAAAAATTAATTTTTTTCTGTCGCAAATTTTAATTACGCCAGGGATTGCCTTTTCTATAGTAAATTATTCAAAAAATAATTTTATACTGTCGCAAATTTTAATTACGCCAGGGATTGCCTTTTCTATAGTAAATTTTGCAAAAATTAATTTTTTACTGTCTCAAATTTTAATTACGCCAGGGATTGCCTTTTCTATAGTAAATGTTGCAAAAAATAATTTTTTACTGTTGCAAATTTTAATTACGAAAGGGATTGCCTTTTCTATAGTAAATTATTCAAAAAATAATTTTTTACTGTCTCAATTTTAATTACGCCAGGGATTGCCTTTTCTATAGTAAATTATTCAAAAAATAATTTTTTACTGTCTCAAATTTTAATTACGCCAGGGATTGCCTTTTCTATAGTAAATTTTGCAAAAATTAATTTTTTTTCTGTCGCAAATTTTAATTACGCCAGGGATTGCCGTTTCTATAGTAAATTATTCAAAAAAATAATTTTATACTGTCGCAAATTTTTAATTACGCCAGGGATTGCCTTTTCTATAGTAAATTATTCAAAAAATAATTTTTTACTGTCGCAAATTTTAATTACGCCAGGGATTGCCTTTTCTATAGTAAATTATTCAAAAAATAATTTTTTACTGTCGCAAATTTTAATTACGCCAGGGATTGCCTTTTCTCTAGTAAATTATTCAAAAAATAATTGTTTAGTGTCGCAAATTTTAATTACGCCCAGGGATTGCCTTTTCTATAGTAAATTTTGCAAAAAATAATTTTATACTGTCGCAAATTTTAATTACGCCAGGGATTGCCTTTTCTATAGTAAATTATTCAAAAAATAATTTTATACTGTCTCAAATTTTAATTACGCCAGGGATTGCCTTTTCTATAGTAAATTATTCAAAAAATAATTTTATACTGTCTCAAATTTTAATTACGCCAGGGATTGCCTTTTCTATAGTAAATTATTCAAAAAATAATTTTATACTGTCTCAAATTTTAAATACGCCAGGGATTGCCTTTTCTATAGTAAATTATTCAAAAAATAATTTTTTTACTGTCTCAAATTTTAAACACGCCAGGGATTGCCTTTTCTATAGTAAATTATTCAAAAAATAATTTTTTTACTGTCTCAAATTTTAATTACGCCAGGGATTGCCTTTTCTATAGTAAATTATTCAAAAAATAATTTTATACTGTCGCAAATTATAATTACGCCAGGGATTGCCTTTTCTATAGTAAATTATTCAAAAAATAATTTTTTACTGTCGCAAATTATAATTACGCCAGGGATTGCCTTTTCTATAGTAAAATTGTTCAAAAAATAATTTTTTACTGTCTCAAATTTTAATTACGCCAGGATTGCCTTTTCTATAGTAAATTATTCAAAAAATAATTTTATACTGTCGCAAATTATAATTACGCCAGGGATTGCCTTTTCTATAGTAAATTATTCAAAAAATAGTTTTTTACTGTCTCAAATTTTAATTACGCCAGGGATTGCCTTTTCTATAGTAAATTATCTCAAAAAATAATTTATACTGTCTCAAATTTTAAATACGCCAGGGATTGCCTTTTCTATAGTAAATTATTCAAAAAATAATTTTTTACTGTCTCAAATTTTAAACACGCCAGGGATTGCCTTTTCTATAGTCAATTATTCAAAAAATAATTTTTTACTGTCTCAAATTTTAATTACGCCAGGGATTGCCTTTTCTATAGTAAATTTTGCAAAAATTAATTTTTTTCTGTCGCAATTTTTAAATATGCCAGGGATTGCCTTTTGTATAGTAAATTATTCAAAAAATAATTTTTTACTGTCGCAAATTTTAAATACGCCAGGGATTGCCTTTTCTATAGTAAATTTTGAAAAAATTCATTTTTTACTGTCGCAAATTTTAATTACGAAAGGGATTGCCTTTTCTATAGTAAATTATTCAAAAATTCATTTTTTACTGTCTCAAATTTTAATTACGCCAGGGATTGCCTTTTCTATAGTAAATTATTCAAAAAATAATTTTTTACTGTCTCAAATTTTAATTACGCCAGGGATTGCCTTTTCTATAGTAAATTATTCAAAAATTCATTTTTTACTGTAGCCAATTTTAAATACGCCAGGGATTGCCTTTTGTATAGTAAATTATTCAAAAAATAATTGTTTAGTGTCGCAAATTTTAATTACGCCAGGGATTGCCTTTTCTATAGTAAATTATTCAAAAAATAATTTTATACTGTCGCAAATTTTAATTACGCCAGGGATTGCCTTTTCTATAGTAAATTATTCAAAAAATAATTTTATGCTGTCGCAAATTATAATTACGCCAGGGATTGCCTTTTGTATAGTAAATTATTCAAAAATTCATTTTTTACTGTCTCAAATTTTAAATACGCCAGGGATTGCCTTTTCTATAGTAAATTTTGCAAAAAATAATTTTTTACTGTTGCAAATTTTAAATACGCCAGGGATTGCCTTTTCTATAGTAAATTATTCAAAAAATAATTTTTTACTGTCGCAACTTTTAATTACGCCAGGGATTGCCTTTTCTATAGTAAATTATTCAAAAAATAATTTTTTCTGTCACAAATTTTAGTTAAGCCAGGGATTGCCTTTTCTATAGTAAATTATTCAAAAAATAATTTTATACTGTCGCAAATTTTATTTGCGCCAGGGATTGCCTTTTCTATAGTAAATTTTGCAAAAAATAATTGTTAAGTGTCGCAAATTTTAATTACGCCAGGGATTGCCTTTTCTATAGTAAATTATTCAAAAATTCATTTTTTACTGTCTCAAATTTTAATTACGCCAGGGATTGCCTTTTCTATAGTAAATTATTCAAAAAATACTTTTTTACTGTCTCAAATTTTAATTACGCCAGGGATTGCCTTTTCTATAGTAAATTATTCAAAAAATAGTTTTTTACTGTCTCAAATTTTAAATACGCCAGGGATTGCCTTTTCTATAGTAAATTATTCAAAAAATAATTTTATACTGTCTCAAATTTTAAATACGCCAGGGATTGCCTTTTCTATAGTAAATTATTCAAAAAATTATTTTTTACTGTCTCAAATTTTAAACACGCCAGGGATTGACTTTTCTATAGTAAATTATTCAAAAAATAATTTTTTACTGTCTCAAATTTTAATTACGACAGGGATTGCCTTTTCTATAGTAAATCTTGCAAAAATTAATTTTTTTCTGTCGCAATTTTTAAATATGCCAGGGATTGCCTTTTGTATAGTAAATTATTCAAAAAATAATTTTTTACTGTCGCAAATTTTAAATACGCCAGGGATTGCCTTTTCTATAGTAAATTTTGCAAAAATTCATTTTTTACTGTCGCAAATTTTAATTACGAAAGGGATTGCCTTTTCTATAGTAAATTATTCAAAAATTCATTTTTTACTGTCTCAAATTTTAATTACGCCAGGGATTGCCTTTTCTATAGTAAATTATTCAAAAAATAATTTTTTACTGTCTCAAATTTTAATTACGCCAGGGATTGCCTTTTCTATAGTAAATTATTCAAAAATTCATTTTTTACTGTAGCCAATTTTAAATACGCCAGGGATTGCCTTTTGTATAGTAAATTATTCAAAAAATAATTGTTTAGTGTCGCAAATTTTAATTACGCCAGGGATTGCCTTTTCTATAGTAAATTATTCAAAAAATAATTTTATACTGTCGCAAATTTTAATTACGCCAGGGATTGCCTTTTCTATAGTAAATTTTGCAAAAATTAATTTTTTACTGTCTCAAATTTTAATTAGGCCAGGGATTGCCTTTTCTATAGTAAATGTTGCAAAAAATAATTTTTTACTGTTGCAAATTTTAAATACGCCAGGGATTGCCTTTTCTATAGTAAATTATTCAAAAAATAATTTTTTATGTCTCAAATTTTAACTACGCCAGGGATTGCCTTTTCTATAGTAAATTATTCAAAAAATAATTTTTTACTGTCTCAAATTTTAATTACGCCAGGGATTGCCTTTTCTATAGTAAATTATTCAAAAAATAATTTTTTACTGTCTCAAATTTTAATTACGCCAGGGATTGCCTTTTCTATAGTAAATTATTCAAAAAATAATTTTATACTGTCTCAAGTTTTAATTACGCCAGGGATTGCCTTTTCTATAGTAAATTATTCAAAAAATAATTTTATGCTGTCGCAAATTATAATTACGCCAGGATTGCCTTTTGTATAGTAAATTATTCAAAAATTCATTTTTTACTGTCTCAAATTTTTGAATACGCCAGGGATTGCCTTTTCTATAGTAAATTTTGCAAAAAATAATTTTTTACTGTTGCAAATTTTAAATACGCCAGGGATTGCCTTTTCTATAGTAAATTATTCAAAAAATAATTTTTTACTGTCGCAACTTTTAATTACGCCAGGGATTGCCTTTTCTATAGTAAATTATTCAAAAAATAATTTTTTCTGTCACAAATTTTAATTACGCCAGGGATTGCCTTTTCTATAGTAAATTATTCAAAAAATAATTTTATACTGTCGCAAATTTTATTTGCGCCAGGGATTGCCTTTTCTATAGTAAATTTTGCAAAAAATAATTGTTAAGTGTCGCAAATTTTAATTACGCCAGGGATTGCCTTTTCTATAGTAAATTATTCAAAAATTCATTTTTTACTGTCTCCAATTTTAATTACGCCAGGGATTGCCTTTTCTATAGTAAATTATTCAAAAAATACTTTTTTACTGTCTCAAATTTTAATTACGCCAGGGATTGCCTTTTCTATAGTAAATTATTCAAAAAATAATTTTTTACTGTCTCAAATTTTAATTACGCCAGGGATTGCCTTTTCTATAGTAAATTATTCAAAAAATAATTTTATACTGTCTCAAATTTTAATTACGCCAGGGATTGCGTTTTCTATAGTAAATTATTCAAAAAATAATTTTATACTGTCGCAAATTTTAATTGCGCCAGGGATTGCCTTTTCTATAGTAAATTTTGCAAAAAATAATTGTTTAGTGTCGCAAATTTTAATTACGCCAGGGATTGCCTTTTCTATAGTAAATTATTCAAAAATTCATTTTTTACTGTCTCAAATTTTAATTACGCCAGGGATTGCCGTTTCTATAGTAAATTATTCAAAAAATACTTTTTTAATGTCTCAAATTTTAATTACGCCAGGGATTGCCTTTTCTATAGTAAATTATTCAAAAATTCATTTTTTACTGTCGCAAATTTTAAATACGCCAGGGGTTGCCCTTTCTATAGTAAATTATTCAAAAAATATTTTTTTCTGTCACAAATTTTAATTACGCCAGGGATTGCCTTTTCTATAGTAAATTATTCAAAAAATAATTTTATACTGTCGCAAATTTTAAATACGCCAGGGATTGCCTTTTCTATAGTAAATTATTCAAAAAATAATTTTTTACTGTTGCAAATTTTAAATACGCCAGGGATTGCCTTTTCTATAGTAAATTATTCAAAAAATAATTTTTTACTGTCGCAACTTTTAATTACGCCAGGGATTGCCTTTTCTATAGTAAATTATTCAAAAAATAATTTTTTCTGTCACAAATTTTAATTACGCCAGGGATTGCCTTTTCTATAGTAAATTATTCAAAAAATAATTTTATACTGTCGCAAATTTTATTTGCGCCAGGGATTGCCTTTTCTATAGTAAATTTTGCAAAAAATAATTGTTAAGTGTCGCAAATTTTAATTACGCCAGGGATTGCCTTTTCTATAGTAAATTATTCAAAAATTCATTTTTTACTGTCTCAAATTTTAATTACGCCAGGGATTGCCTTTTCTATAGTAAATTATTCAAAAAATACTTTTTTACTGTCTCAAATTTTAATTACGCCAGGGATTGCCTTTTCTATAGTAAATTACTCAAAAATTCATTTTTTACTGTCGCAAATTTTAAATACGCCAGGGGTTGCCTCTTCTATAGTAAATTATTCAAAAAATATTTTTTTCTGTCACAAATTTTAATTACGCCAGGGATTGCCTTTTCTATAGTAAATTATTCAAAAAATAATTTTATACTGTCGCAAATTTTAAATACGCCAGGGATTGCCTTTTCTATAGTAAATTATTCAAAAAATAATTTTTTACTGTTGCAAATTGTAAATACGCCAGGGATTGCCTTTTCTATAGTAAATTATTCAAAAAATAATTTTTTACTGTCGCAAATTTTAATTACGCCAGGGATTGCCTTTTCTATAGTAAATTATTCAAAAATTAATTTTTTTCTGTCGCAAATTTTAATTACGCCAGGGATTGCCTTTTCTATAGTAAATTATCCAAAAATTCATTTTTTACTGTCTCAAATTTTAATTACGCCAGGGATTTCCTTTTCTATAGTAAATTTTTCAAAAAATAATTTTATACTGTCGCAAATTTTAATTACGCCAGGGATTGCCTTTTCTATAGTAAATTATTCAAAAATTATTTTTTTCTGTCGCAAATTTTAATTACGCCAGGGATTGCCTTTTCTATAGTAAATTATTCAAAAAATAATTTTATACTGTCGCAAATTTTAATTACGCCAGGGATTGCCTTTTCTATAGTAAATTTTGCAAAAATTAATTTTTTACTGTCTCAAATTTTAATTACGCCAGGGATTGCCTTTTCTATAGTAAATGTTGCAAAAAATAATTTTTTACTGTTGCAAATTTTAATTACGAAAGGGATTGCCTTTTCTATATTAAATTATTCAAAAAATAATTTTTTACTGTCTCAAATTTTAATTACGCCAGGGATTGCCTTTTCTATAGTAAATTATTCAAAAAATAATTTTTTACTGTCGCACATTTTAATTACGCCAGGGATTGCCTTTTCTATAGTAAATTATTCAAAAAATAATTGTTTAGTGTCGCAAATTTTAATTACGCCAGGGATTGCCTTTTCTATAGTAAATTATTCAAAAAATAATTTTTTACTGTCTCAAATTTTAATTACGCCAGGGATTGCCTTTTCTATAGTAAATTATTCAAAAAATAATTTTTTACTGTCTCAAATTTTAATTACGCCAGGGATTGCCTTTTCTATAGTAAATTATTCAAAAAATAATTTTATACTGTCTCAAATTTTAATTACGCCAGGGATTGCGTTTTCTATAGTAAATTATTCAAAAAATAATTTTATACTGTCGCAAATTTTAATTGCGCCAGGGATTGCCTTTTCTATAGTAAATTTTGCAAAAAATAATTGTTTAGTGTCGCAAATTTTAATTACGCCAGGGATTGCCTTTTCTATAGTAAATTATTCAAAAAATAATTTTTTACTGTCTCAAATTTTAATTACGCCAGGGATTGCCTTTTCTATAGTAAATTATTCAAAAAATAATTTTTTACTGTCGCACATTTTAATTACGCCAGGGATTGCCTTTTCTATAGTAAATTATTCAAAAAATAATTATTCAAAAAATACTTTTTTAATGTCTCAAATTTTAATTACGCCAGGGATTGCCTTTTCTATAGTAAATTATTCAAAAATTCATTTTTTACTGTCGCAAATTTTAAATACGCCAGGGGTTGCCTTTTCTATAGTAAATTATTCAAAAAATATTTTTTTCTGTCACAAATTTTAATTACGCCAGGGATTGCCTTTTCTATAGTAAATTATTCAAAAAATAATTTTATACTGTCGCAAATTTTAAATACGCCAGGGATTGCCTTTTCTATAGTAAATTATTCAAAAAATAATTTTTTACTGTTGCAAATTTTAAATACGCCAGGGATTGCCTTTTCTATAGTAAATTAGAAAAAAATAATTTTTTACTGTCGCAAATTTTAATTACGCCAGGGATTGCCTTTTCTATAGTAAATTATTCAAAAATTAATTTTTTTCTGTCGCAAATTTTAATTACGCCAGGGATTGCCTTTTCTATAGTAAATTATTCAAAAATTCATTTTTTACTGTCTCAAATTTTAATTACGCCAGGGATTTCCTTTTCTATAGTAAATTTTTCAAAAAAATAATTTTATACTGTCGCAAATTTTAATTACGCCAGGGATTGCCTTTTCTATAGTAAATTATTCAAAAATTAATTTTTTTCTTTCGCAAATTTTAATTACGCCAGGGATTGCCTTTTCTATAGTAAATTATTCAAAAAATAATTTTATACTGTCGCAAATTTTAATTACTCCAGGGATTGCCTTTTCTATAGTAAATTTTGCAAAAATTAATTTTTTTCTGTCGCAAATTTTAACTACGCCAGGGATTGCCTTTTCTATAGTAAATTATTAAAAAAATAATTTTTTATGTCTCAAATTTTAACTACGCCAGGGATTGCCTTTTCTATAGTAAATTATTCAAAAAATAATTTTTTACTGTCTCAAATTTTAATTACGCCAGGGATTGCCTTTTCTATAGTAAATTTTGCAAAAATTAATTTTTTTCTGTCGCAAATTTTAATTACGCCAGGGATTGCCTTTTCTATAGTAAATTATTCAAAAAATAATTTTATACTGTCGTAAATTTTAATTACGCCAGGGATTGCCTTTTCTATAGTAAATTATTCAGAAAATAATTTTTTACTGTCGCAAATTTTAATTACGCCAGGGATTGCCTTTTCTATAGTAAATTATTCAAAAAATAATTTTTTACTGTCGCAAATTTTAATTACGCCAGGGATTGCCTTATCTATAGTAAATTATTCAAAAAATAATTGTTTAGTGTCGCAAATTTTAATTACGCCAGGGATTGCCTTTTCTATAGTAAATTATTCAAAAAATAATTTTTTACTGTCTCAAATTTTAATTACGCCAGGGATTGCCTTTTCTATAGTAAATTATTCAAAAAATAATTTTATACTGTCTCAAATTTTAATTACGCCAGGGATTGCCTTTTCTATAGTAAATTATTCAAAAAATAATTTTATGCTGTCGCAAATTATAATTACGCCAGGGATTGCCTTTTGTATAGTAAATTATTCAAAAATTCATTTTTTACTGTCTCAAATTTTAAATACGCCAGGGATTGCCTTTTCTATAGTAAATTTTGCAAAAAAATAATTTTTTACTGTCGCAAATTTTAATTACGCCAGGGATTGCCTTTTCTATAGTAAATTATTCAAAAAATAATTTTATACTGTCGTAAATTTTAATTACGCCAGGGATTGCCTTTTCTATAGTAAATTATTCAGAAAATAATTTTTTACTGTCGCAAATTTTAATTACGCCAGGGATTGCCTTTTCTATAGTAAATTATTCAAAAAATAATTTTTTACTGTCGCAAATTTTAATTACGCCAGGGATTGCCTTATCTATAGTAAATTATTCAAAAAATAATTGTTTAGTGTCGCAAATTTTAATTACGCCAGGGATTGCCTTTTCTATAGTAAATTATTCAAAAAATAATTTTTTACTGTCTCAAATTTTAATTACTCCAGGGATTGCCTTTTCTATAGTAAATTTTGCAAAAATTAATTTTTTTCTGTCGCAAATTTTAACTACGCCAGGGATTGCCTTTTCTATAGTAAATTATTAAAAAAATAATTTTTTATGTCTCAAATTTTAACTACGCCAGGGATTGCCTTTTGTATAGTAAATTATTCAAAAAATAATTTTTTACTGTCGCAAATTTTAAATACGCCAGGGATTGCCTTTTCTATAGTAAATTTTGCAAAAATTCATTTTTTACTGTCGCAAATTTTAATTACGAAAGGGATTGCCTTTTCTATAGTAAATTATTCAAAAATTCATTTTTTACTGTCTCAAATTTTAATTACGCCAGGGATTGCCTTTTCTATAGTAAATTATTCAAAAAATAATTTTTTACTGTCTCAAATTTTAATTACGCCAGGGATTGCCTTTTCTATAGTAAATTATTCAAAAATTCATTTTTTACTGTAGCCAATTTTAAATACGCCAGGGATTGCCTTTTGTATAGTAAATTATTCAAAAAATAATTGTTTAGTGTCGCAAATTTTAATTACGCCAGGGATTGCCTTTTCTATAGTAAATTATTCAAAAAATAATTTTATACTGTCGCAAATTTTAATTACGCCAGGGATTGCCTTTTCTATAGTAAATTTTGCAAAAATTAATTTTTTACTGTCTCAAATTTTAATTAGGCCAGGGATTGCCTTTTCTATAGTAAATGTTGCAAAAAATAATTTTTTACTGTTGCAAATTTTAAATACGCCAGGGATTGCCTTTTCTATAGTAAATTATTCAAAAAATAATTTTTTATGTCTCAAATTTTAACTACGCCAGGGATTGCCTTTTCTATAGTAAATTATTCAAAAAATAATTTTTTACTGTCTCAAATTTTAATTACGCCAGGGATTGCCTTTTCTATAGTAAATTATTCAAAAAATAATTTTTTACTGTCTCAAATTTTAATTACGCCAGGGATTGCCTTTTCTATAGTAAATTATTCAAAAAATAATTTTATACTGTCTCAAATTTTAATTACGCCAGGGATTGCCTTTTCTATAGTAAATTATTCAAAAAATAATTTTATGCTGTCGCAAATTATAATTACGCCAGGGATTGCCTTTTGTATAGTAAATTATTCAAAAATTCATTTTTTACTGTCTCAAATTTTAAATACGCCAGGGATTGCCTTTTCTATAGTAAATTTTGCAAAAAATAATTTTTTACTGTTGCAAATTTTAAATACGCCAGGGATTGCCTTTTCTATAGTAAATTATTCAAAAAATAATTTTTTACTGTCGCAACTTTTAATTACGCCAGGGATTGCCTTTTCTATAGTAAATTATTCAAAAAATAATTTTTTCTGTCACAAATTTTAATTACGCCAGGGATTGCCTTTTCTATAGTAAATTATTCAAAAAATAATTTTATACTGTCGCAAATTTTATTTGCGCCAGGGATTGCCTTTTCTATAGTAAATTTTGCAAAAAATAATTGTTAAGTGTCGCAAATTTTAATTACGCCAGGGATTGCCTTTTCTATAGTAAATTATTCAAAAATTCATTTTTTACTGTCTCAAATTTTAATTACGCCAGGGATTGCCTTTTCTATAGTAAATTATTCAAAAAATACTTTTTTACTGTCTCAAATTTTAATTACGCCAGGGATTGCCTTTTCTATAGTAAATTATTCAAAAAATAATTTTTTACTGTCTCAAATTTTAATTACGCCAGGGATTGCCTTTTCTATAGTAAATTATTCAAAAAATAATTTTATACTGTCTCAAATTTTAATTACGCCAGGGATTGCGTTTTCTATAGTAAATTATTCAAAAAATAATTTTATACTGTCGCAAATTTTAATTGCGCCAGGGGTTGCCTTTTCTATAGTAAATTTTGCAAGAAATAATTGTTTAGTGTCGCAAATTTTAATTACGCCAGGGATTGCCTTTTCTATAGTAAATTATTCAAAAATTCATTTTTTACTGTCTCAAATTTTAATTACGCCAGGGATTGCCGTTTCTATAGTAAATTATTCAAAAAATACTTTTTTAATGTCTCAAATTTTAATTACGCCAGGGATTGCCTTTTCTATAGTAAATTATTCAAAAATTCATTTTTTACTGTCGCAAATTTTAAATACGCCAGGGGTTGCCTTTTCTATAGTAAATTATTCAAAAAATATTTTTTTCTGTCACAAATTTTAATTACGCCAGGGATTGCCTTTTCTATAGTAAATTATTCAAAAAATAATTTTATACTGTCGCAAATTTTAAATACGCCAGGGATTGCCTTTTCTATAGTAAATTATTCAAAAAATAATTTTTTACTGTTGCAAATTTTAAATACGCCAGGGATTGCCTTTTCTATAGTAAATTATTCAAAAAATAATTTTTTACTGTCGCAACTTTTAATTACGCCAGGGATTGCCTTTTCTATAGTAAATTATTCAAAAAATAATTTTTTCTGTCACAAATTTTAATTACGCCAGGGATTGCCTTTTCTATAGTAAATTATTCAAAAAATAATTTTATACTGTCGCAAATTTTATTTGCGCCAGGGATTGCCTTTTCTATAGTAAATTTTGCAAAAAATAATTGTTAAGTGTCGCAAATTTTAATTACGCCAGGGATTGCCTTTTCTATAGTAAATTATTCAAAAATTCATTTTTTACTGTCTCAAATTTTAATTACGCCAGGGATTGCCTTTTCTATAGTAAATTATTCAAAAAATACTTTTTTACTGTCTCAAATTTTAATTACGCCAGGGATTGCCTTTTCTATAGTAAATTACTCAAAAATTCATTTTTTACTGTCGCAAATTTTAAATACGCCAGGGGTTGCCTCTTCTATAGTAAATTATTCAAAAAATATTTTTTTCTGTCACAAATTTTAATTACGCCAGGGATTGCCTTTTCTATAGTAAATTATTCAAAAAATAATTTTATACTGTCGCAAATTTTAAATACGCCAGGGATTGCCTTTTCTATAGTAAATTATTCAAAAAATAATTTTTTACTGTTGCAAATTGTAAATACGCCAGGGATTGCCTTTTCTATAGTAAATTATTCAAAAATAATTTTTTACTGTCGCAAATTTTAATTACGCCAGGGATTGCCTTTTCTAAAGTAAATTATTCAAAAATTAATTTTTTTCTGTCGCAAATTTTAATTACGCCAGGGATTGCCTTTTCTATAGTAAATTATCCAAAAATTCATTTTTTACTGTCTCAAATTTTAATTACGCCAGGGATTTCCTTTTCTATAGTAAATTTTTCAAAAAATAATTTTATACTGTCGCAAATTTTAATTACGCCAGGGATTGCCTTTTCTATAGTAAATTATTCAAAAATTAATTTTTTTCTGTCGCAAATTTTAATTACGCCAGGGATTGCCTTTTCTATAGTAAATTATTCAAAAAATAATTTTATACTGTCGCAAATTTTAATTACGCCAGGGATTGCCTTTTCTATAGTAAATTTTGCAAAAATTAATTTTTTACTGTCTCAAATTTTAATTACGCCAGGGATTGCCTTTTCTATAGTAAATGTTGCAAAAAATAATTTTTTACTGTTGCAAATTTTAATTACGAAAGGGATTGCCTTTTCTATAGTAAATTATTCAAAAAATAATTTTTTACTGTCTCAAATTTTAATTACGCCAGGGATTGCCTTTTCTATAGTAAATTATTCAAAAAATAATTTTTTACTGTCGCACATTTTAATTACGCCAGGGATTGCCTTTTCTATAGTAAATTATTCAAAAAATAATTGTTTAGTGTCGCAAATTTTAATTACGCCAGGGATTGCCTTTTCTATAGTAAATTATTCAAAAAATAATTTTTTACTGTCTCAAATTTTAATTACGCCAGGGATTGCCTTTTCTATAGTAAATTATTCAAAAAATAATTTTTTACTGTCTCAAATTTTAATTACGCCAGGGATTGCCTTTTCTATAGTAAATTATTCAAAAAATAATTTTATACTGTCTCAAATTTTAATTACGCCAGGGATTGCGTTTTCTATAGTAAATTATTCAAAAAATAATTTTATACTGTCGCAAATTTTAATTGCGCCAGGGATTGCCTTTTCTATAGTAAATTTTGCAAAAAATAATTGTTTAGTGTCGCAAATTTTAATTACGCCAGGGATTGCCTTTTCTATAGTAAATTATTCAAAAAATAATTTTTTACTGTCTCAAATTTTAATTACGCCAGGGATTGCCTTTTCTATAGTAAATTATTCAAAAAATAATTTTTTACTGTCGCACATTTTAATTACGCCTGGGATTGCCTTTTCTATAGTAAATTATTCAAAAAATAATTATTCAAAAAATACTTTTTTAATGTCTCAAATTTTAATTACGCCAGGGATTGCCTTTTCTATAGTAAATTATTCAAAAATTCATTTTTTACTGTCGCAAATTTTAAATACGCCAGGGGTTGCCTTTTCTATAGTAAATTATTCAAAAAATATTTTTTTCTGTCACAAATTTTAATTACGCCAGGGATTGCCTTTTCTATAGTAAATTATTCAAAAAATAATTTTATACTGTCGCAAATTTTAAATACGCCAGGGATTGCCTTTTCTATAGTAAATTATTCAAAAAATAATTTTTTACTGTTGCAAATTTTAAATACGCCAGGGATTGCCTTTTCTATAGTAAATTATAAAAAAATAATTTTTTACTGTCGCAAATTTTAATTACGCCAGGGATTGCCTTTTCTATAGTAAATTATTCAAAAATTAATTTTTTTCTGTCGCAAATTTTAATTACGCCAGGGATTGCCTTTTCTATAGTAAATTATTCAAAAATTCATTTTTTACTGTCTCAAATTTTAATTACGCCAGGGATTTCCTTTTCTATAGTAAATTTTTCAAAAAAATAATTTTATACTGTCGCAAATTTTAATTACGCCAGGGATTGCCTTTTCTATAGTAAATTATTCAAAAATTAATTTTTTTCTTTCGCAAATTTTAATTACGCCAGGGATTGCCTTTTCTATAGTAAATTATTCAAAAAATAATTTTATACTGTCGCAAATTTTAATTACTCCAGGGATTGCCTTTTCTATAGTAAATTTTGCAAAAATTAATTTTTTTCTGTCGCAAATTTTAACTACGCCAGGGATTGCCTTTTCTATAGTAAATTATTAAAAAAATAATTTTTTATGTCTCAAATTTTAACTACGCCAGGGATTGCCTTTTCTATAGTAAATTATTCAAAAAATAATTTTTTACTGTCTCAAATTTTAATTACGCCAGGGATTGCCTTTTCTATAGTAAATTTTGCAAAAATTAATTTTTTTCTGTCGCAAATTTTAATTACGCCAGGGATTGCCTTTTCTATAGTAAATTATTCAAAAAATAATTTTATACTGTCGTAAATTTTAATTACGCCAGGGATTGCCTTTTCTATAGTAAATTATTCAGAAAATAATTTTTTACTGTCGCAAATTTTAATTACGCCAGGGATTGCCTTTTCTATAGTAAATTATTCAAAAAATAATTTTTTACTGTCGCAAATTTTAATTACGCCAGGGATTGCCTTATCTATAGTAAATTATTCAAAAAATAATTGTTTAGTGTCGCAAATTTTAATTACGCCAGGGATTGCCTTTTCTATAGTAAATTATTCAAAAAATAATTTTTTACTGTCTCAAATTTTAATTACGCCAGGGATTGCCTTTTCTATAGTAAATTATTCAAAAAATAATTTTATACTGTCTCAAATTTTAATTACGCCAGGGATTGCCTTTTCTATAGTAAATTATTCAAAAAATAATTTTATGCTGTCGCAAATTATAATTACGCCAGGGATTGCCTTTTGTATAGTAAATTATTCAAAAATTCATTTTTTACTGTCTCAAATTTTAAATACGCCAGGGATTGCCTTTTCTATAGTAAATTTTGCAAAAAATAATTTTTTACTGTTGCAAATTTTAAATACGCCAGGGATTGCCTTTTCTATAGTAAATTATACAAAAAATAATTTTTTACTGTCGCAACTTTTAATTACGCCAGGGATTGCCTTTTCTATAGTAAATTATTCAAAAAATAATTTTTTCTGTCACAAATTTTAATTACGCCAGGGATTGCCTTTTCTATAGTAAATTATTCAAAAAATAATTTTATACTGTCGCAAATTTTAATTGCGCCAGGGATTGCCTTTTCTATAGTAAATTTTGCAAAAAATAATTGTTTAGTGTCGCAAATTTTAATTACGCCAGGGATTGCCTTTTCTATAGTAAATTATTCAAAAATTCATTTTTTACTGTCTCAAATTTTAATTACGCCAGGGATTGCCGTTTCTATACTAAATTATTCAAAAAATACTTTTTTACTGTCTCAAATTTTAATTACGCCAGGGATTGCCTTTTCTATAGTAAATTATTCAAAAATTCATTTTTTACTGTCGCAAATTTTAAATACGCCAGGGGTTGCCTTTTCTATAGTAAATTATTCAAAAAATATTTTTTTCTGTCACAAATTTTAATTACGCCAGGGATTGCCTTTTCTATAGTAAATTATTCAAAAAATAATTTTATACTGTCGCAAATTTTAAATACGCCAGGGATTGCCTTTTCTATAGTAAATTATTCAAAAAATAATTTTTTACTGTTGCAAATTTTAAATACGCCAGGGATTGCCTTTTCTATAGTAAATTATAAAAAAATAATTTTTTTACTGTCGCAAATTTTAATTACGCCAGGGATTGCCTTTTCTATAGTAAATTATTCAAAAATTAATTTTTTTCTGTCGCAAATTTTAATTACGCCAGGGATTGCCTTTTCTATAGTAAATTATTCAAAAATTCATTTTTTACTGTCTCAAATTTTAATTACGCCAGGGATTTCCTTTTCTATAGTAAATTTTTCAAAAAAATAATTTTATACTGTCGCAAATTTTAATTACGCCAGGGATTGCCTTTTCTATAGTAAATTATTCAAAAATTAATTTTTTTCTTTCGCAAATTTTAATTACGCCAGGGATTGCCTTTTCTATAGTAAATTATTCAAAAAATAATTTTATACTGTCGCAAATTTTAATTTCTCCAGGGATTGCCTTTTCTATAGTAAATTTTGCAAAAATTAATTTTTTACTGTCTCAAATTTTAATTACGCCAGGGATTGCCTTTTCTATAGTAAATGTTTGAAAAAATAATTTTTTACTGTTGCAAATTTTAATTACGAAAGGGATTGCCTTTTCTATAGTAAATTATTCAAAAAATAATTTTTTACTGTCTCAAATTTTAATTACGCCAGGGATTGCCTTTTCTATAGTAAATTATTCAAAAAATAATTTTTTACTGTCTCAAATTTTAATTACGCCGGGGATTGCCTTTTCTATAGTAAATGTTGCAAAAAATAATTTTTTACTGTTGCAAATTTTAACTACGCCAGGGATTGCCTTTTCTATAGTAAATTATTCAAAAAATAATTTTTTATGTCTCAAATTTTAACTACGCCAGGGATTGCCTTTTCTATAGTAAATTATTCAAAAAATAATTTTTTACTGTTGCAAATTTTAAATACGCCAGGGATTGCCTTTTCTATAGTAAATTATTCAAAAAATAATTTTTTACTGTCGCAAATTTTAATTACGGCAGGGATTGCCTTTTCTATAGTAAATTATTCAAAAATTAACTTTTTTCTGTCGCAAATTTTAATTACGCCAGGTATTGCCTTTTCTATAGTAAATTATTCAAAAAATAATTTTTTATGTCTCAAATTTAAACTACGCCAGGGATTGCCTTTTCTATAGTAAATTATTCAAAAAATAATTTTTTACTGTCTCAAATTTTAATTACGCCAGGGATTGCCTTTTCTATAGTAAATTTTGCAAAAATTAATTTTTTTCTGTCGCAAATTTTAATTACGCCAGGGATTGCCTTTTCTATAGTAAATTATTCAAAAAATAATTTTATACTGTCGTAAATTTTAATTACGCCAGGGATTGCCTTTTCTATAGTAAATTATTCAGAAAATAATTTTTTACTGTCGCAAATTTTAATTACGCCAGGGATTGCCTTTTCTATAGTAAATTATTCACAAAATAATTTTTTACTGTTGCAAATTTTAATTACGCCAGGGATTGCCTTTTCTATAGTAAATTATTCAAAAAATAATTGTTTAGTGTCGCAAATTTTAATTACGCCAGGGATTACCTTTTCTATAGTAAATTATTCAAAAAATAATTTTTTATTGTCTCAAATTTTAATTAGGCCAGGGATTGCCTTTTCTATAGTAAATTATTCAAAAAATAATTATTTACTGTCTCAAATTTTAATTACGCCAGGGATTGCCTTTTCTATAGTAAATTATTCAAAAAATAATTTTATACTGTCTCAAATTTTAATTACGCCAGGGATTGCCTTTTCTATAGTAAATTATTCAAAAAATAATTTTAGGCTGTCGCAAATTATAATTACGCCAGGGATTGCCTTTTGTATAGTAAATTATTCAAAAATTCATTTTTTACTGTCTCAAATTTTAAATACGCCAGGGATTGCCTTTTCTATAGTAAATTTTGCAAAAAATAATTTTTTACTGTTGCAAATTTTAAATACGCCAGGGATTGCCTTTTCTATAGTAAATTATTCAAAAAATAATTTTTTACTGTCGCAACTTTTAATTACGCCAGGGATTGCCTTTTCTATAGTAAATTATTCAAAAAATAATTTTTTCTGTCAAAAATTTTAATTACGCCAGGGATTGCCTTTTCTATAGTAAATTATTCAAAAAATAATTTTATACTGTCGCAAATTTTAATTGCGCCAGGGATTGCCTTTTCTATAGTAAATTTTGCAAAAAATAATTGTTTAGTGTCGCAAATTTTAATTACGCCAGGGATTGCCTTTTCTATAGTAAATTATTCAAAAATTCATTTTTTACTGTCTCAAATTTTAATTACGCCAGGGATTGCCTTTTCCATAGTAAATTATTCAAAAAATAATTTTATACTGTCGCAAATTTTAATTACTCCAGGGATTGCCTTTTCTATAGTAAATTTTGCAAAAATTAATTTTTTACTGTCTCAAATTTTAATTACGCCAGGGATTGCCTTTTCTATAGTAAATGTTGCAAAAAATAATTTTTTACTGTTGCAAATTTTAATTACGAAAGGGATTGCCTTTTCTATAGTAAATAATTCAAAAAATAATTTTTTACTGTCTCAAATTTTAATTACGCCAGGGATTGCCTTTTCTATAGTAAATTATTCAAAAAATAATTTTTTACTGTCTCAAATTTTAATTACGCCGGGGATTGCCTTTTCTATAGTAAATGTTGCAAAAAATAATTTTTTACTGTTGCAAATTTTAACTACGCCAGGGATTGCCTTTTCTATAGTAAATTATTCAAAAAATAATTTTTTATGTCTCAAATTTTGACTACGCCAGGGATTGCCTTTTCTATAGTAAATTATTCAAAAATTCATTTTTTACTGTCGCAAATTTTAAATACGCCAGGGGTTGCCTTTTCTATAGTAAATTATTCAAAAAATATTTTTTTCTGTCACAAATTTTCATTACGCCAGGGATTGCCTTTCTATAGTAAATTATTCAAAAAATAATTTTATACTGTCGCAAATTTTAAATAACGCCAGGGATTGCCTTTTCTATAGTAAATTATTCAAAAAATAATTTTTTTACTGTTGCTAATTTTAAATACGCCAGGGATTGCCTTTTCTATAGTAAATTATCAAAAAATAATTTTTTACTGTCGCAAATTTTAATTACGCCAGGGATTGCCTTTTCTATAGTAAATTATTCAAAAATTAATTTTTTTTCTGTCGCAAATTTTAAATTACGCCAGGTATTGCCTTTTCTATATAGTAAATTATTCAAAAAATAATTTTTTATGTCTCAAATTTAAACTACGCCAGGGATTGCCTTTTCTATAGTAAATTATTCAAAAAATAATTTTTTACTGTCTCAAATTTTAATTACGCCAGGGATTGCCTTTTCTATAGTAAATTTTGCAAAAATTAATTTTTTTCTGTCGCAAATTTTAATTACGCCAGGGATTGCCTTTTCTATAGTAAATTATTCAAAAAATAATTTTATACTGTCGTAAATTTTAATTACGCCAGGGATTGCCTTTTCTATAGTAAATTATTCAGAAAATAATTTTTTACTGTCGCAAATTTTAATTACGCCAGGGATTGCCTTTTCTATAGTAAATTATTCACAAAATAATTTTTTACTGTCGCAAATTTTAATTACGCCAGGGATTGCCATTTCTATAGTAAATTATTCAAAAAATAATTGTTTAGTGTCGCAAATTTTAATTACGCCAGGGATTGCCTTTTCTATAGTAAATTATTCAAAAAATAATTTTTTATTGTCTCAAATTTTAATTACGCCAGGGATTGCCTTTTCTATAGTAAATTATTCAAAAAATAATTTTTTACTGTCTCAAATTTTAATTACGCCAGGGATTGCCTTTTCTATAGTAAATTATTCAAAAAATAATTTTATACTGTCTCAAATTTTAATTACGCCAGGGATTGCCTTTTCTATAGTAAATTATTCAAAAAATAATTTTAGGCTGTCGCAAATTATAATTACGCCAGGGATTGCCTTTTGTATAGTAAATTATTCAAAAATTCATTTTTTACTGTCTCAAATTTTAAATACGCCAGGGATTGCCTTTTCTATAGTAAATTTTGCAAAAAATAATTTTTTACTGTTGCAAATTTTAAATACGCCAGGGATTGCCTTTTCTATAGTAAATTATTCAAAAAATAATTTTTTACTGTCGCAACTTTTAATTACGCCAGGGATTGCCTTTTCTATAGTAAATTATTCAAAAAATAATTTTTTCTGTCAAAAATTTTAATTACGCCAGGGATTGCCTTTTCTATATTAAATTATTCAAAAAATAATTTTATACTGTCGCAAATTTTAATTGCGCCAGGGATTGCCTTTTCTATAGTAAATTTTGCAAAAAATAATTGTTTAGTGTCGCAAATTTTAATTACGCCAGGGATTGCCTTTTCTATAGTAAATTATTCAAAAATTCATTTTTTACTGTCTCAAATTTTAATTACGCCAGGGATTGCCTTTTCCATAGTAAATTATTCAAAAAATAATTTTATACTGTCGCAAATTTTAATTACTCCAGGGATTGCCTTTTCTATAGTAAATTTTGCAAAAATTAATTTTTTACTGTCTCAAATTTTAATTACGCCAGGGATTGCCTTTTCTATAGTAAATGTTGCAAAAAATAATTTTTTACTGTTGCAAATTTTAATTACGAAAGGGATTGCCTTTTCTATAGTAAATTATTCAAAAAATAATTTTTTACTGTCTCAAATTTTAATTACGCCAGGGATTGCCTTTTCTATAGTAAATTATTCAAAAAATAATTTTTTACTGTCTCAAATTTTAATTACGCCGGGGATTGCCTTTTCTATAGTAAATGTTGCAAAAAATAATTTTTTACTGTTGCAAATTTTAACTACGCCAGGGATTGCCTTTTCTATAGTAAATTATTCAAAAAATAATTTTTTATGTCTCAAATTTTAACTACGCCAGGGATTGCCTTTTCTATAGTAAATTATTCAAAAATTCATTTTTTACTGTCGCAAATTTTAAATACGCCAGGGGTTGCCTTTTCTATAGTAAATTATTCAAAAAATATTTTTTTCTGTCACAAATTTTAATTACGCCAGGGATTGCCTTTTCTATAGTAAATTATTCAAAAAATAATTTTATACTGTCGCAAATTTTAAATACGCCAGGGATTGCCTTTTCTATAGTAAATTATTCAAAAAATAATTTTTTACTGTTGCAAATTTTAAATACGCCAGGGATTGCCTTTTCTATAGTAAATTATTCAAAAAATAATTTTTTACTGTCGCAAATTTTAATTACGCCAGGGATTGCCTTTTCTATAGTAAATTATTCAAAAATTAATTTTTTTCTGTCGCAAATTTTAATTACGCCAGGTATTGCCTTTTCTATAGTAAATTATTCAAAAAATAATTTTTTATGTCTCAAATTTAAACTACGCCAGGGATTGCCTTTTCTATAGTAAATTATTAAAAAAATAATTTTTTACTGTCTCAAATTTTAACTACGCCAGGGATTGCCTTTTCTATAGTAAATTTTGCAAAAATTAATTTTTTTCTGTCGCAAATTTTAATTACGCCAGGGATTGCCTTTTCTATAGTAAATTATTCAAAAAATAATTTTATACTGTCGTAAATTTTAATTACGCCAGGGATTGCCTTTTCTATAGTAAATTATTCAGAAAATAATTTTTTACTGTCGCAAATTTTAATTACGCCAGGGATTGCCTTTTCTATAGTAAATTATTCAAAAAATAATTTTTTACTGTCGCAAATTTTAATTACGCCAGGGATTGCCTTTCTATAGTAAATTATTCAAAAAATAATTGTTTAGTGTCGCAAATTTTAATTACGCCAGGGATTGCCTTTTCTATAGTAAATTATTCAAAAAATAATTTTTTACTGTCTCAAATTTTAATTACGCCAGGGATTGCCTTTTCTATAGTAAATTATTCAAAAAATAATTTTTTACTGTCTCAAATTTTAATTACGTCAGGGATTGCCTTTTGTAAATTATTCAAAAAATAATTTTATACTGTCTCAAATTTTAATTACGCCAGGGATTGCCTTTTCTATAGTAAATTATTCAAAAAATAATTTTAGGCTGTCGCAAATTATAATTACGCCAGGGATTGCCTTTTGTATAGTAAATTATTCAAAAATTCATTTTTTACTGTCTCAAATTTTAAATACGCCAGGGATTGCCTTTTCTATAGTAAATTTTGCAAAAAATAATTTTTTACTGTTGCAAATTTTAAATACGCCAGGGATTGCCTTTTCTATAGTAAATTATTCAAAAAATAATTTTTTACTGTCGCAACTTTTAATTACGCCAGGGATTGCCTTTTCTATAGTAAATTATTCAAAAAATAATTTTTTCTGTCACAAATTTTAATTACGCCAGGGATTGCCTTTTCTATAGTAAATTATTCAAAAAATAATTTTTTATGTCTCAAATTTTAACTACGCCAGGGATTGCCTTTTCTATAGTAAATTATTCAAAAAATAATTTTTTACTGTCTCAAATTTTAATTACGCCAGGGATTGCCTTTTCTATAGTAAATTATTCAAAAAATAATTTTTTTCTGTCGCAAATTTTAATTACGCCAGGGATTGCCTTTTCTATAGTAAATTATTCAGAAAATAATTTTTTACTGTCGCAAATTTTAATTACGCCAGGGATTGCCTTTTCTATAGTAAATTATTCAAAAAATAATTTTTTACTGTCGCAAATTTTAATTACGCCAGGGATTGCCTTTTCTATAGTAAATTATTCAAAAAATAATTGTTTAGTGTCGCAAATTTTAATTACGCCAGGGATTGCCTTTTCTATAGTAAATTATTCAAAAAATAATTTTTTACTGTCTCAAATTTTAATTACGCCAGGGATTGCCTTTTCTATAGTAAATTATTCAAAAAATAATTTTTTACTGTCTCAAATTTTAATTACGCCAGGGATTGCCTTTTCTATAGTAAATTATTCAAAAAATAATTTTATACTGTCTCAAATTTTAATTACGCCAGGGATTGCCTTTTCTATAGTAAATTATTCAAAAAATATTTTTATGCTGTCGCAAATTATAATTACGCCAGGGATTGCCTTTTCTATAGTAAATTATTCAAAAATTCATTTTTTACTGTCTCAAATTTTAAATACGCCACGGATTGCCTTTTCTATAGTAAATTATTCAAAAAATAATTTTTTCTGTCACAAATTTTAATTACGCCAGGGATTGCCTTTTCTATAGTAAATTATTCAAAAAATAATTTTTTCTGTCACAAATTTTAATTACGCCAGGGATTGCCTTTTCTATAGTAAATTATTCAAAAAATAATTTTATACTGTCGCAAATTTTAATTGCGCCAGGGATTGCCTTTTCTATAGTAAATTTTGCAAAAAATAATTGTTTAGTGTCGCAAATTTTAATTACGCCAGGGATTGCCTTTTCTATAGTAAATTATTCAAAAATTCATTTTTTACTGTCTCAAATTTTAATTACGCCAGGGATTGCCTTTTCTATAGTAAATTATTCAAAAAATACTTTTTTACTGTCTCAAATTTTAATTACGCCAGGGATTGCCTTTTCTATATTAAATTATTCAAAAAATAATTTTTTACTGTCGCAAATTTTAATTACGCCAGGGATTGCCTTTTCTATAGTAAATTATTCAAAAAATAATTTTTTACTGTTGCAAATTTTAAATACGCCAGGGATTGCCTTTTCTATAGTAAATTATTCAAAAAATAATTTTTTTCTGTCGCAAATTTTAATTACGCCAGGGATTGCCTTTTCTATAGTAAATTATTCAAAAATTAATTTTTTTCTGTCGCAAATTTTAATTACGCCAGGGATTGCCTTTTCTATAGTAAATTATTCAAAAAATAATTTTTTATGTCTCAAATTTTAACTACGCCAGGGATTGCCTTTTCTATAGTAAATTATTCAAAAAATAATTTTTTACTGTCTCAAATTTTAATTACGCCAGGGATTGCCTTTTCTATAGTAAATTTTGCAAAAATTAATTTTTTTCTGTCGCAAATTTTAATTACGCCAGGGATTGCCTTTTCTATAGTAAATTATTCAGAAAATAATTTTTTACTGTCGCAAATTTTAATTACGCCAGGGATTGCCTTTTCTATAGTAAATTATTCAAAAAATTATTTTTTACTGTCGCAAATTTTAATTACGCCAGGGATTGCCTTTTCTATAGTAAATTATTCAAAAAATAATTGTTTAGTGTCGCAAATTTTAATTACGCCAGGGATTGCCTTTTCTATAGTAAATTATTCAAAAAATAATTTTTTACTGTCTCAAATTTTAATTACGCCAGGGATTGCCTTTTCTATAGTAAATTATTCAAAAAATAATTTTTTACTGTCTCAAATTTTAATTACGCCAGGGATTGCCTTTTCTATAGTAAATTATTCAAAAAATAATTTTATACTGTCTCAAATTTTAATTACGCCAGGGATTGCCTTTTCTATAGTAAATTATTCAAAAATTCATTTTTTACTGTCTCAAATTTTAATTACGCCAGGGATTGCCTTTTCTATAGTAAATTATTCAAAAAATACTTTTTTACTGTCTCAAATTTTAATTACGCCAGGGATTGCCTTTTCTACAGTAAATTATTCAAAAAATAATTGTTTAGTGTCGCAAATTTTAATTACGCCAGGGATTGCCTTTTCTATAGTAAATTATTCAAAAAATAATTTTATACTGTCGCAAATTTTAATTACGCCAGGGATTGCCTTTTTTATAGTAAATTTTGCAAAAATTAATTTTTTACTGTCTCAAATTTTAATTACGCCAGGGATTGCCTTTTCTATAGTAAATGTTGCAAAAAATAATTTTTTACTGTTGCAAATTTTAACTACGCCAGGGATTGCCTTTTCTATAGTAAATTATTCAAAAAATAATTTTTTATGTCTCAAATTTTAACTACGCCAGGGATTGCCTTTTCTGTAGTAAATTATTCAAAAAATAATTTTTTACTGTCTCAAATTTTAATTACGCCAGGGATTGCCTTTTCTATAGTAAATTTTGCAAAAATTAATTTTTTTCTGTCGCAAATTTTAATTACGCCAGGGATTGCCTTTTCTATAGTAAATTATTCAAAAAATAATTTTATACTGTCGTAAATTTTAATTACGCCAGGGATTGCCTTTTCTATAGTAAATTATTCAGAAAATAATTTTTTACTGTCGCAAATTTTAATTACGCCAGGGATTTCCTTTTCTATAGTAAATTATTCAAAAAATAATTTTTTACTGTCGCAAATTTTAATTACGCCAGGGATTGCCTTTTCTATAGTAAATGTTGCAAAAAATAATTTTTTACTGTTGCAAATTTTAATTACGAAAGGGATTGCCTTTTCTATAGTAAATTATTCAAAAAATAATTTTTTACTGTCTCACATTTTAATTACGCCAGGGATTGCCTTTTCTATAGTAAATTATTCAAAAAATAATTTTTTGCTGTCTCAAATTTTAATTACGCCAGGGATTGCCTTTTCTATAGTAAATTTTGCAAAAGTTAATTTTTTTTCTGTCGCAAATTTTAATTACGCCAGGGATTGCCTTTTCTATAGTAAATTATTCAAAAAATAATTTTATACTGTCGCAAATTTTAATTACGCCAGGGATTGCCTTTTCTATAGTAAATTATTCAAAAAATAATTTTTTACTGTCGCAAATTTTAATTACGCCAGGGATTGCCTTTTCTATAGTAAATTATTCAAAAAATAATTTTTTACTGTCGCAAATTTTAATTACGCCAGGGATTGCCTTTTCTATAGTAAATTATTCAAAAAATAATTGTTTAGTGTCGCAAATTTTAACTACGCCAGGGATTGCCTTTTCTATAGTAAATTTTGCAAAAAATAATTTTATACTGTCGCAAATTTTAATTACGCCAGGGATTGCCTTTTCTATAGTAAATTATTCAAAAAATAATTTTTTACTGTCTCAAATTTTAATTACGCCAGGGATTGCCTTTTCTATAGTAAATTATTCAAAAAATAATTTTTTACTGTCTCAAATTTTAATTACGCCAGGGATTGCCTTTTCTATAGTAAATTATTCAAAAAATTATTTTATACTGTCTCAAATTTTAATTACGCCAGAGATTGCCTTTTCTATAGTAAATTATTCAAAAAATAATTTTATACTGTCGCAAATTTTAAATACGCCAGGGATTGCCTTTTCTATAGTAAATTATTCAAAAAATAATTTTTTACTGTCTCAAATTTTAATTACGCCAGGGATTGCCTTTTCTATAGTAAATTATTCAAAAAATAATTTTTTACTGTCTCAAAATTTAATTACGCCAGGGATTGCCTTTTCTATAGTAAATTATTCAAAAAATAATTTTATACTGTCGCAAATTATAATTACGCCAGGGATTGCCTTTTCTATAGTAAATTATTCAAAAAATAATTTTTCACTTTCGCAAATTATAATTACGCCAGGGATTGCCTTTTTTATAGTAAGATATTCAAAAATTCATTTTTTACTGTCTCAAATTTTTAATTACGCCAGGGATTGCCTTTTCTATAGTAAATTATTCAAAAAATAATTTTTTATGTCTCAAATTTTAACTACGCCAGGGATTGCCTTTTCTATAGTAAATTATTCAAAAAATAATTTTTTACTGTCTCAAATTTTAATTACGCCAGGGATTGCCTTTTCTATAGTAAATTTTGCAAAAAATAATTGTTTACTTTCGCAAATTTTAATTACGCCAGGGATTGCCTTTTCTATAGTAAATTATTCAAAAAATAATTTTATACTGTGGTAAATTTTAATTACGCCAGGGATTGCCTTTTCTATAGTAAATTATTCAGAAAATAATTTTTTACTGTCGCAAATTTTTATTACGCCAGGGATTTCCTTTTCTATAGTAAATTATTCAAAAAATAATTTTTTACTGTCGCAAATTTTAATTACGCCAGGGATTGCATTTTCTATAGTAAATGTTGCAAAAAATAATTTTTTACTGTTGCAAATTTTAATTACGAAAGGGATTGCCTTTTCTATAGTAAATTATTCAAAAAATAATTTTTTACTGTCTCAAATTTTAATTACGCCAGGGATTGCCTTTTCTATAGTAAATTATTCAAAAAATAATTTTTTACTGTCTCAAATTTTAATTACGCCAGGGATTGCCTTTTCTATAGTAAATTTTGCAAAAATTATTTTTTTTTCTGTCGCAAATTTTAATTACGCCAGGGATTGCCTTTTCTATAGTAAATTATTCAAAAAATAATTTTATACTGTCGCAAATTTTAATTACGCCAGGGATTGCCTTTTCTATAGTAAATTATTCAAAAAATAATTTTTTACTGTCGCAAATTTTAATTACGCCAGGGATTGCCTTTTCTATAGTAAATTATTCAAAAAATAATTTTTTACTGTCTCAAATTTTAATTACGCCAGGGATTGCCTTTTCTATAGTAAATTTTGCAAAAAATAATTGTTTAGTGTCGCAAATTTTAATTACGCCAGGGATTGCCTGTTCTATAGTAAATTATTCGAAAAATAATTTTTTCTGTCAAAAATTTTAATTACGCCAGGGATTGCCTTTTCTATAGTAAATTATTCAAAAATTCATTTTTTACTGTCTCAAATTTTAATTACGCCAGGGATTGCCTTTTCTATAGTAAATTTTGCAAAAAATAATTTTTTCTGTCACAAATTTTAATTACGCAAGGGATTGCATTTTGTATAGTAAATTATTCAAAAAATAATTTTTTCTGTCACAAATTTTAATTACGCCAGGGATTGCCTTTTCTATAGTAAATTATTCAAAAATTCATTTTTTACTGTCTCAAATTTTAATTACGCCAGGGATTGCCTTTTCTATAGTAAATTTTGCAAAAAATAATTGTTTAGTGTCGCAAATTTTAATTACGCCAGGGATGGCCTTTTCTATAGTAAATTATTCAAAAAATAATTTTTTCTGTCACAAATTTTAATTACGCCAGGGATTGCCTTTTCTATAGTAAATTATTCAAAATATAATTTTTTAATGTCTCAAATTTTAATTACGCCAGGGATTGCCTTTTCTATAGTAAATTTTGCAAAAAATAATTGTTTAGTGTCGCAAATTTTAATTACGCCAGGGATTGCCTTTTCTATAGTAAATTTTGCAAAAAATAATTGTTTAGTGTCGCAAATTTTAATTACGCCAGGGATTGCCTTTTCTATAGTAAATTATTCAAAAAATAATTTTTTCTGTCACAACTTTTAATTACGCCAGGGATTGCCTTTTCTATAGTAAATTATTCAAAATATAATTTTTTAATGTCTCAAATTTTAATTACGCCAGGGATTGCCTTTTCTATAGTAAATTATTCAAAAAATAATTTTATACTGTCTCAAATTTTAATTACGCCAGGGATTGCCTTTTCTATAGTAAATTATTCAAAAAATAATTTTATGCTGTCGCAAATTATAATTACGCCAGGGATTGTCTTTTGTATAGTAAATTATTCAAAAATTCATTTTTTACTGTCTCAAATTTTAAATACGCCAGGGATTGCCTTTTCTATAGTAAATTTTGCAAAAAATAATTTTTTACTGTTGCAAATTTTAAATACGCCAGGGATTGCCTTTTCTATAGTAAATTATTCAAAAAATAATTTTTTACTGTCGCAACTTTTAATTACGCCAGGGATTGCCTTTTCTATAGTAAATTATTCAAAAAATAATTTTTTCTGTCGCAAATTTTAATTACGCCAGGGATTGCCTTTTCTATAGTAAATTATTCAAAAAATAATTTTATACTGTCGCAAATTTTAATTGCGCCAGGGATTGCCTTTTCTATAGTAAATTTTGCAAAAAATAATTGTTTAGTGTCGCAAATTGTAATTACGCCAGGGATTGCCTTTTCTATAGTAAATTATTCAAAAATTCATTTTTTACTGTCTCAAATTTTAATTACGCCAGGGATTGCCTTTTCTATAGTAAATTATTCAAAAAATACTTTTTTACTGTCTCAAATTTTAATTACGCCAGGGATTGCCTTTTCTATAGTAAATTATTCAAAAAATAATTTTTTACTGTCGCAAATTTTAACTACGCCAGGGATTGCCTTTTCTATAGTAAATTATTCAAAAATTCATTTTTTACTGTCGCAAATTTTAAATACGCCAGGGGTTGCCTTTTCTATAGTAAATTATTCAAAAAATATTTTTTTCTGTCACAAATTTTAATTACGCCAGGGATTGCCTTTTCTATAGTAAATTATTCAAAAAATAATTTTATACTGTCGCAAATTTTAAATACGCCAGTAATTGCCTTTTCTATAGTAAATTATTCAAAAAATAATTTTTTACTGTTGCAAATTTTAAATACGCCAAGGATTGCCTTTTCTATAGTAAATTATTCAAAAAATAATTTTTTACTGTCGCAAATTTTAATTACGCCAGGGATTGCCTTTTCTATAGTAAATTATTCAAAAATTAATTTTTTTCTGTCGCAAATTTTAATTACGCCAGGGATTGCCTTTTCCATAGTAAATTATTCAAAAATTCATTTTTTACTGTATCAAATTTTAATTACGCCAGGGATTTCCTTTTCTATAGTAAATTTTTCAAAAAATAATTTTATACTGTCGCAAATTTTAATTACGCCAGGGATTGCCTTTTCTATAGTAAATTATTCAAAAATTAATTTTTTTCTGTCGCAAATTTTAATTACGCCAGGGATTGCCTTTTCTATAGTAAATTATTCAAAAAATAATTTTATACTGTCCCAAATTTTAATTACGCCAGGGATTGCCTTTTCTATAGTAAATTTTGCAAAAATTAATTTTTTACTGTCTCAAATTTTAATTACGCCAGGGATTGCCTTTTCTATAGTAAATGTTGCAAAAAATAATTTTTTACTGTTGCAAATTTTAATTACGAAAGGGATTGCCTTTTCTATAGTATATTATTCAAAAAATATTTTTTTACTGTCTCAAATTTTAATTATGCCAGGGATTGCCTTTTCTATAGTAAATTATTCAAAAAATAATTTTTTACTGTCTCAAATTTTAATTACGCCAGGGATTGCCTTTTCTATAGTAAATTTTGCAAAAATTAATTTTTTTTCTGTCGCAAATTTTAATTACGCCAGGGATTGCCTTTTCTATAGTAAATTATTCAAAAAATAATTGTATACTGTCGCAAATTTTAATTACGCCAGGGATTGCCTTTTCTATAGTAAATTATTCAAAAAATAATTTTTTACTGTCGCAAATTTTAATTACGCCAGGGATTGCCTTTTCTATAGTAAATTATTCAAAAAATAATTTTTTACTGTCGCAAATTTTAATTACGCCAGGGATTGCCTTTTCTATAGTAAATTATTCAAAAAATAATTTTATACTGTCTCAAATTGTAAATACGCCAGGGATTGCCTTTTCTATAGTAAATTATTCAAAAAATAATTTTTTACTGTCTCAAATTTTAAACACGCCAGGGATTGCCTCTTCTATAGCAAATTATTCAAAAAATAATTTTTTACTGTCTCAAATTTTAATTACGCCAGGGATTGCCTTTTCTATAGTAAATTATTCAAAAAATAATTTTATACTGTCGCAAATTATAATTACTCCAGGGATTGCCTTTTCTATAGTAAATTATTCAAAAAATAATTTTTTACTGTCGCAAATTATAATTACGCCAGGGATTGCCTTTTCTATAGTAAATTATTCAAAAAATAATTTTTTACTGTCTCAAATTTTAATTACGCCAGGGATTGCCTTTTCTATAGTAAATTATTCAAAAAATAATTTTATACTGTCGCAAATTATAATTACGAAAGGGATTGCCTTTTCTATAGTAAATTATTCAAAAAATAATTTTTTACTGTCTCAAATTTTAATTACGCCAGGGATTGCCTTTTCTATAGTAAATTATTCAAAAAATAATTTTATACTGTCTCAAATTTTAAATACGCCAGGCATTGCCTTTTCTATAGTAAATTATTCAAAAAATAATTTTTTACTGTCTCAAATTTTAAACACGCCAGGGATTGCCTTTTCTATAGTAAATTATTCAAAAAATAATTTTTTACTGTCTCAAATTTTAATTACGCCAGGGATTGCCTTTTCTATAGTAAATTTTGCAAAAATTAATTTTTTTCTGTCGCAAATTTTAAATATGCCAGGGATTGCCTTTTGTATAGTAAATTATTCAAAAAATGATTTTTTACTGTCGCAAATTATAATTACGCCAGGGATTGCCTTTTCTATAGTAAATTATTCAAAAAATAATTTTTTACTGTCTCAAATTTTAATTACGCCAGGGATTGCCTTTTCTATAGTAAATTATTCAAAAAATAATTTTATACTGTCGCAAATTATAATTACGCCAGGGATTGCCTTTCGTATAGTAAATTATTCAAAAATTCATTTTTTACTGTCTCAAATTTTAAATACGCCAGGGATTGCCTTTTCTATAGTAAATTTTGCAAAAAATAATTTTTTACTGTTGCAAATTTTAAATACGCCAGGGATTGCCTTTTGTATAGTAAATTATTCAAAAAATAATTTTTTACTGTCGCAACTTTTAATTACGCCAGGGATTGCCTTTTCTATAGTAAATTATTCAAAAAATAATTTTTTCTGTCACAAATTTTAATTACGCCAGGGATTGCCTTTTCTATAGTAAATTATTCAAAAAATAATTTTATACTGTCGCAAATTTTAATTGCGCCAGGGATTGCCTTTTCTATAGTAAATTTTGCAAAAAATAATTGTTTAGTGTCGCAAATTTTAATTACGCCAGGGATTGCCTTTTCTATAGTAAATTATTCAAAAATTCATTTTTTACTGTCTCAAATTTTAATTACGCCAGGGATTGCCTTTTCTATAGTAAATTATTCAAAAAATACTTTTTTACTGTCTCAAATTTTAATTACGCCAGGGATTGCCTTTTCTATAGTAAATTATTCAAAAAATAATTTTTTACTGTCGCAAATTTTAATTACGCCAGGGATTGCCTTTTCTATAGTAAATTATTCAAAAATTCATTTTTTACTGTCGCAAATTTTAAATACGCCAGGGGTTGCCTTTTCTATAGTAAATTATTCAAAAAATATTTTTTTCTGTCACAAATTTTAATTACGCCAGGGATTGCCTTTTCTATAGTAAATTATTCAAAAAATAATTTTATACTGTCGCAAATTTTAAATACGCCAGGGATTGCCTTTTCTATAGTAAATTATTCAAAAAATAATTTTTTACTGTTGCAAATTTTAAATACGCCAGAGATTGCCTTTTCTATAGTAAATTATTCAAAAAATAATTTTTTACTGTCGCAAATTTTAATTACGCCAGGGATTGCCTTTTCTATAGTAAATTATTCAAAAATTAATTTTTTTCTGTCGCAAATTTTAATTACGCCAGGGATTGCCTTTTCTATAGTAAATTATTCAAAAAATAATTTTTTACTTTCGCAAATTATAATTACGCCAGGGATTGCCTTTTCTATAGTAAGATATTCAAAAATTCATTTTTTACTGTCTCAAATTTTAATTACGCCAGGGATTGCCTTTTCTATAGTAAATTATTCAAAAATTCATTTTTTACTGTCTCAAATTTTAATTACGCCAGGGATTGCCTTTTCTATAGTAAATTTTGCAAAAAATAATTGTTTAGTGTCGCAAATTTTAATTACGCCAGGGATTGCCTGTTCTATAGTAAATTATTCAAAAAATAATTTTTTCTATCACAAATTTTAATTAAGCCAGGGATTGCCTTTTCTATAGTAAATTATTCAAAAAATAGGTTTTTCTCTCACAAATTTTAAATACGCCAGGGATTGCCTTTTCTATAGTAAATTATTCAAAAAATAATTTTTTACTGTCGCAAATTTTAATTACGCCAGGGATTGCCTTTTCTATAGTAAATTATTCAAAAATTAATTTTTTTCTGTCGCAAATTTTAATTACGCCAGGGATTGCCTTTTCTATAGTAAATTATTCAAAAAATAATTTTTTACTTTCGCAAATTATAATTACGCCAGGGATTGCCTTTTCTATAGTAAATTATTCAAAAAATAATTTTTTCTGTCACAAATTTTAATTAAGCCAGGGATTGCCTTTTCTATAGTAAATTATTCAAAAATTCATTTTTTACTGTCTCAAATTTTAATTACGCCAGGGATTGCCTTTTCTATAGTAAATTTTGCAAAAAATAATTCTTTAGTGTCGCAAATTTTAATTACGCCAGGGATTGCCTTTTCTATAGTAAATTATTCAAAAAATAAGTTTTTCTGTCACAAATTTTAATTACGCCAGGGATTGCCTTTTCTATAGTAAATTATTCAAAATATAATTTTTTACTGTCTCAAATTTTAATTACGCCAGGGATTGCTTTTCTATAGTAAATTTTGCAAAAAATAATTGTTTAGTGTCGCAAATTTTAATTACGCCAGGGATTGCCTTTTCTATAGTAAATTATTCAAAAAAAAATTTTATACTGTCGCAAATTTTAATTACGCCAGGGATTGCCTTTTCTATAGTAAATTATTCAAAAAATAATTTTTTACTGTCTCAAATTTTAATTACGCCAGGGATTGCCTTTTCTATAGTAAATTATTCAAAAAATAATTTTATACTGTCTCAAATTTTAATTACGCCAGGGATTGCCTTTTCTATAGTAAATTATTCAAAAAATAATTTTATGCTGTCGCAAATTATAATTACGCCAGGGATTGCCTTTTGTATAGTAAATTATTCAAAAATTCATTTTTTACTGTCTCAAATTTTAAATACGCCAGGAATTGCCTTTTCTATAGTAAATTTTGCAAAAAATAATTTTTTACTGTTGCAAATTTTAAATACGCCAGGGATTGCCTTTTCTATAGTAAATTATTCAAAAAATAATTTTTTACTGTCGCAACTTTTAATTACGCCAGGGATTGCCTTTTCTATAGTAAATTATTCAAAAAATAATTTTTTCTGTCACAAATTTTAATTACGCCAGGGATTGCCTTTTCTATAGTAAATTATTCAAAAAATAATTTTATACTGTCGCAAATTTTAATTGCGCCAGGGATTTATTATTTTTTGCAACATTTACTATAGAAAAGGCAATCCCTGGCATATCTAAATTTGCGACAGAAAAAAATTAATTTTTGCAAAATTTACTATAGAAAAGGCAATCCCTGGCGTAATTAAAATTTGAGACAGTAAAAAATTATTTTTTGAATAATTTACTATAGAAAAGGCAATCCCTGGCGTGTTTAAAATTTGAGACAGTAAAAAATTATTTTTTGAATAATTTACTATAGAAAAGGCAATCCCTGGCGTATTTAAAATTTGAGACAGTATAAAATTATTTTTTGAATAATTTACTATAGAAAAGGCAATCCCTGGCGTAATTAAAATTTGAGACAGTAAAAAATTATTTTTTGAATAATTTACTATAGAAAAGGCAATCCCTGGCGTAATTATAATTTGCGACAGTAAAAAATTGTTTTTTGAATAATTTACTATAGAAAAGGCAATCCCTGGCGTAATTAAAATTTGCGACAGTAAAAAATTATTTTCTGAATAATTTACTATAGAAAAGGCAATCCCTGGCGTAATTAAAATTTACGACAGTATAAAATTATTTTTTGAATAATTTACTATAGAAAAGGCAATCCCTGGCGTAATTAAAATTTGCGACAGAAAAAAAATAATTTTTGCAAAATTTACTATAGAAAAGGCAATCCCTGGCGTAATTAAAATTTGAGACAGTAAAAAATTATTTTTTGAATAATTTACTATAGAAAAGGCAATCCCTGGCGTAGTTAAAATTTGAGACATAAAAAATTATTTTTTGAATAATTTACTACAGAAAAGGCAATCCCTGGCGTAGTTAAAATTTGCAACAGTAAAAAATTATTTTTTGCAACATTTACTATAGAAAAGGCAATCCCTGGCGTAATTAAAATTTGAGACAGTAAAAAATTAATTTTTGCAAAATTTACTATAGAAAAGGCAATCCCTGGCGTAATTAAAATTTGCGACAGTATAAAATTATTTTTTGAATAATTTACTATAGAAAAGGCAATCCCTGGCGTAATTAAAATTTGCGACACTAAACAATTATTTTTTGAATAATTTACTATACAAAAGGCAATCCCTGGCGTATTTAGAATTTGCTACAGTAAAAAATGAATTTTTGAATAATCTACTATAGAAAAGGCAATCCCTGGCGTAATTAAAATTTGAGACAGTAAAAAATTATTTTTTGAATAATTTACTATAGAAAAGGCAATCCCTGGCGTAGTTAAAATTTGAGACATAAAAAATTATTTTTTGAATAATTTACTACAGAAAAGGCAATCCCTGGCGTAATTAAAATTTGAGACAGTAAAAAATTATTTTTTGAATAATTTACTATAGAAAAGGCAATCCCTGGCGTAGTTAAAATTTGAGACATAAAAAATTATTTTTTGAATAATTTACTACAGAAAAGGCAATCCCTGGCGTAGTTAAAATTTGCAACAGTAAAAAATTATTTTTTGCAACATTTACTATACAAAAGGCAATCCCTGGCGTAATTAAAATTTGAGACAGTAAAAAATTATTTTTTGAATAATCTACTATAGAAAAGGCAATCCCTGGCGTAATTAAAATTTGAGACAGTAAAAAATGAATTTTTGAATAATTTACTATAGAAAAGGCAATCCCTTTCGTAATTAAAATTTGCGACAGTAAAAAATGAATTTTTGCAAAATTTACTATAGAAAAGGCAATCCCTGGCGTATTTAAAATTTGCGACAGTAAAAAATTAGTTTTTGAATAATTTACTATACAAAAGGCAATCCCTGGCATATTTAAAATTTGCTACAGTAAAAAATGATTTTTTGAATAATTTACTATAGAAAAGGCAATCCCTGGCGTAATTAAAATTTGAGACAGTAAAAAATTATTTTTTGAATAATTTACTATAGAAAAGGCAATCCCTGGCGTAATTAAAATTTGCGACAGTAAAAAATTAGTTTTTGAATAATTTACTATACAAAAGGCAATCCCTGGCATATTTAAAATTTGCGACAGAAAAAAATTAATTTTTGCAAAATTTACTATAGAAAAGGCAATCCCTGGCGTAATTAAAATTTGAGACAGTAAAAAATTATTTTTTGAATAATTTACTATAGAAAAGGCAATCCCTGGCGTGTTTAAAATTTGAGACAGTAAAAAATTATTTTTTGAATAATTTACTATAGAAAAGGCAATCCCTGGCGTAATTAAAATTTGAGACAGTATAAAATTATTTTTTGAATAATTTACTATAGAAAAGGCAATCCCTGGCGTAATTAAAATTTGAGACAGTAAAAAATTATTTTTTGAATAATTTACTATAGAAAAGGCAATCCCTGGCGTAATTAAAATTTGAGACAGTAAAAAATTATTTTTTGAATAATTTACTATAGAAAAGGGAATCCCTGGCGTAATTAAAATTTGAGACAGTAAAAAATTATTTTTTGAATAATTTACTATAGAAAAGGCAATCCCTGGCGTAATTAAAATTTGAGACATAAAAAATTATTTTTTGAATAATTTACTATAGAAAAGGCAATCCCTGGCGTAGTTAAAATTTGCAACAGTAAAAAATTATTTTTTGCAACATTTACTATAGAAAAGGCAATCCCTGGCGTAATTAAAATTTGCGACAGAAAAAAATTAATTTTTGCAAAATTTACTATAGAAAAGGCAATCCCTGGCGTAATTAAAATGTGAGACAGTAAAAAATTATTTTTTGAATACTTTACTATAGAAAAGGCAATCCCTGGCGTAATTAAAAATTTGCGACAGTAAAAAATTATTTTTTGAATAATTTACTATAGAAAAGGCAATCCCTGGCGTAATTAAAATTTGCGACAGTAAAAAATTATTTTCTGAATAATTTACTATAGAAAAGGCAATCCCAGGCGTAATTAAAATTTACGACAGTATAAAATTATTTTTTGAATAATTTACTACAGAAAAGGCAATCCCTGGCGTAATTAAAATTTGCGACAGTAAAAAATTATTTTTTGAATAATTTACTATAGAAAAGGCAATCCCTGGCGTAATTAAAATTTGCGACAGTAAAAAATTATTTTCTGAATAATTTACTATAGAAAAGGCAATCCCTGGCGTAATTAAAATTTACGACAGTATAAAATTATTTTTTGAATAATTTACTATAGAAAAGGCAATCCCTGGCGTAATTAAAATTTGCGACAGTAAAAAATTATTTTTTGAATAATTTGCTATAGAAAAGGCAATCCCTGGCGTAATTTGCAAAAAATAATTGTTTAGTGTCGCAAATTTTAATTACGCCAGGGATTTCCTTTTTCTATAGTAAATTATTCAAAAAATAATTTTTTACTGTCGCAAATTTTAATTACGCCAGGGATTGCCTTTTCTATAGTAAATTATTCAAAAAATAATTTTTTACTGTCTCAAATTTTAAATACGCCCGGGATTGCCTTTTCTATAGTAAATTTTGCAAAAAATAATTTTTTACTGTTGCAAATTTTAAATATGCCAGGGATTGCCTTTTCTATAGTAAATTATTCAAAAAATAATTTTTTACTGTCGCAAATTTTAATTACGCCAGGGATTGCCTTTTCTATAGTAAATTATTCAAAAAATAATTGTTTAGTGTCGCAAATTTTAAATACGCCAGGGATTGCCTTTTCTATAGTAAATTTTGCAAAAAATAATTTGATACTGTCGCAAATTTTAATTACGCCAGGGATTGCCTTTTCTATAGTAAATTATTCAAAAAATAATTTTTTACTGTCTCAAATTTTAATTACGCCAGGGATTGCCTTTTCTATAGTAAATTATTAAAAAAATAATTTTTTAGTGTCGCAAATTTTAATTACGCCAGGGATTGCCTTTTCTATAGTAAATTATTCAAAAATTCATTTTTTTCTGTCACAAATTTTAATTACGCCAGGGATTGCCTTTTCTATAGTAAATTTTACAAAAAATAATTGTTTAGTGTCGCAAATTTTAATTACGCCAGGGATTGCCTTTTCTATAGTAAATTATTCAAAAAATAATTTTTTCTGTCACAAATTTTAATTACGCCAGGGATTGCCTTTTCCATAGTAAATTATTCAAAAAATAATTTTTTACTGTCTCAAATTTTAATTACGCCAGGGATTTTTTGCAAAAAATAATTTTTTACTGTTGCAAATTTTAAATACGCCAGCGATTGCCTTTTTGTATAGTAAATTATTCAAAAAAACAATTTTTCTATAGTAAATTATTCAAAAAATAATTTTTTACTGTCTCAAATTTTAATTACGCCAGGGATTTTGCAAAAAATAATTTTTTTACTGTTGCAAATTTTAAATACGCCAGGGATTGCCTTTTGTATAGTAAATTATTCAAAAAACAATTTTTTACTGTCGCAAATTTTAAATACGCCAGGGATTGCCTTTTCTATAGTAAATTTTTCAAAAATTCATTTTTTACTGTCGCAAATTTTAATTACGCCCGGGATTGCCATTTCTATAGTAAATTAATCAAAAATTCATATTTTACTGTCTCAAATTTTAATTACGCCAGGGATTGCCTTTTCTATAGTAAGTTATTCAAAAATAATTTTTTACTGTCTCAAATTTTAATTACGCCAGGGATTGCCTTTTCTATAGTAAATTTTGCAAAAAATAATTGTTTAGTGTCGCAAATTTTAATTACGACAGGGATTGCCTTTTCTATAGTAAATTATTCAAAAAATATTTTTTTCTGTCACAAATTTTAATTACGCCAGAGATTGCCTTTTCTATAGTAAATTTTGCAAAAAATAATTGTTTAGTGTCGCAAATTTTAATTACGCCAGGGATTGCCTTTTCTATAGTAAATTATTCAAAAAATAATTTATACTGTCTCAAATTTTAATTACGCCAGGGATTGCCTTTTCTATAGTAAATTATTCAAAAAATAATTTTATACTGTCGCAAATTTTAAATACGCCAGGGATTGCCTTTTCTATAGTAAATTATTCAAAAAATAATTTTTTACTGTCGCAAATTTTAATTACGCCAGGGATTGCCTTTTCTATAGTAAATTATTCAAAAAATAATTTTTTCTGTCACAAATTTTAATTACGCCAGGGATTGCCTTTTCTATAGTAAATTTTGCAAAAAATAATTGTTTAGTGTCGCAAATTTTAATTACGCCAGGGATTGCCTTTTCTATAGTAAATTATTCAAAAAATAATTTTTTCTGTCACAAATTTTAATTACGCCAGGGATTGCCTTTTCTATAGTAAATTATTCAAAAAATAATTTTTTACTGTCTCAAATTTTAACTACGCCAGGGATTGCCTTTTCTATAGTAAATTATTCAAAAAATAATTTTATACTGTCTCAAATTTTAATTACGCCAGGGATTGCCTTTTCTATAGTAAATTATTCAAAAAATAATTTTTTCTGTCACAAATTTTAATTACGCCAGGGATTGCCTTTTCTATAGTAAATTATTCAAAAAATAATTTTATACTGTCGCAAATTTTAAATACGCCAGGGATAGACTTTTCTATAGTAAATTATTCAAAAAATAATTTTTTACTGTCTCAAATTTTAATTACGCCAGGGATTGCCTTTTCTATAGTAAATTTTGCAAAAAATAATTGTTTAGTGTCGCAAATTTTAATTACGCCAGGGATTGCCTTTTCTATAGTAAATTATTCAAAAAATAATTTTTTACTGTCTCAAATTATAATTACGCCAGGGATTACCTTTTCTATAGCAAATTTAGCAAAAAAAAATTTCTTACTGTTGCAAATTTTAAATACGCCAGGGATTGCCTTTCCTATAGTAAATTATTCAAAAATTAATTTTATACTGTCGCAAATTATAATTACGCCAGGAATTGCCTTTTCTATAGTAAATTATTCAAAAAATAATTTTATACTGTCGCAAATTTTAATTGCGCCAGGGATTGCCTTTTCTATAGTAAATTTTGCAAAAAATAATTGTTTAGTGTCGCAAATTTTAATTACGCCAGGGATTGCCTTTTCTATAGTAAATTATTCAAAAATTCATTTTTTACTGTCTCAAATTTTAATTACGCCAGGGATTGCCTTTTCTATAGTAAATTATTCAAAAAATACTTTTTTACTGTCTCAAATTTTAATTACGCCAGGGATTGCCTTTTCTATAGTAAATTATTCAAAAAATAATTTTTTACTGTCGCAAATTTTAACTACGCCAGGGATTGCCTTTTCTATAGTAAATTATTCAAAAATTCATTTTTTACTGTCGCAAATTTTAAATACGCCAGGGGTTGCCTTTTCTATAGTAAATTATTCAAAAAATATTTTTTTCTGTCACAAATTTTAATTACGCCAGGGATTGCCTTTTCTATAGTAAATTATTCAAAAAATAATTTTATACTGTCGCAAATTTTAAATACGCCAGTAATTGCCTTTTCTATAGTAAATTATTCAAAAAATAATTTTTTACTGTTGCAAATTTTAAATACGCCAAGGATTGCCTTTTCTATAGTAAATTATTCAAAAAATAATTTTTTACTGTCGCAAATTTTAATTACGCCAGGGATTGCCTTTTCTATAGTAAATTATTCAAAAATTAATTTTTTTTCTGTCGCAAATTTTAATTACGCCAGCGATTGCCTTTTCCATAGTAAATTATTCAAAAATTCATTTTTTACTGTATCAAATTTTAATTACGCCAGGGATTTCCTTTTCTATAGTAAATTTTTCAAAAAATAATTTTATACTGTCGCAAATTTTAATTACGGCCAGGGATTGCCTTTTTCTATAGTAAATTATTCAAAAATTAATTTTTTTTCTGTCGCAAATTTTAATTACGCCAGGGATTGCCTTTTCTATAGTAAATTATTCAAAAAATAATTTTATACTGTCGCAAATTTTAATTACGCCAGGGATTGCCTTTTCTATAGTAAATTTTGCAAAAATTAATTTTTTACTGTCTCAAATTTTAATTACGCCAGGGATTGCCTTTTCTATAGTAAATGTTGCAAAAAATAATTTTTTTACTGTTGCAAATTTTAATTACGAAAGGGATTGCCTTTTCTATAGTATATTATTCAAAAAATATTTTTTTATTGTCTCAAATTTTTAATTATGCCAGGGATTGCCTTTTCTATAGTAAATTATTCAAAAAATAATTTTTTACTGTCTCAAATTTTAATTACGCCAGGGATTGCCTTTTCTATAGTAAATTTTGCAAAAATTAATTTTTTTCTGTCGCAAATTTTAATTACGCCAGGGATTGCCTTTTCTATAGTAAATTATTCAAAAAATAATTGTATACTGTCGCAAATTTTAATTACGCCAGGGATTGCCTTTTCTATAGTAAATTATTCAAAAAATAATTTTTTACTGTCGCAAATTTTAATTACGCCAGGGATTGCCTTTTCTATAGTAAATTATTCAAAAAATAATTTTTTACTGTCGCAAATTTTAATTACGCCAGGGATTGCCTTTTCTATAGTAAATTATTCAAAAAATAATTTTATACTGTCTCAAATTGTAAATACGCCAGGGATTGCCTTTTCTATAGTAAATTATTCAAAAAATAATTTTTTACTGTCTCAAATTTTAAACACGCCAGGGATTGCCTCTTCTATAGCAAATTATTCAAAAAATAATTTTTTACTGTCTCAAATTTTAATTACGCCAGGGATTGCCTTTTCTATAGTAAATTATTCAAAAAATAATTTTATACTGTCGCAAATTATAATTACTCCAGGGATTGCCTTTTCTATAGTAAATTATTCAAAAAATAATTTTTTACTGTCGCAAATTATAATTACGCCAGGGATTGCCTTTTCTATAGTAAATTATTCAAAAAATAATTTTTTACTGTCTCAAATTTTAATTACGCCAGGGATTGCCTTTTCTATAGTAAATTATTCAAAAAATAATTTTATACTGTCGCAAATTATAATTACGAAAGGGATTGCCTTTTCTATAGTAAATTATTCAAAAAATAATTTTTTACTGTCTCAAATTTTAATTACGCCAGGGATTGCCTTTTCTATAGTAAATTATTCAAAAAATAATTTTATACTGTCTCAAATTTTAAATACGCCAGGCATTGCCTTTTCTATAGTAAATTATTCAAAAAATAATTTTTTACTGTCTCAAATTTTAAACACGCCAGGGATTGCCTTTTCTATAGTAAATTATTCAAAAAATAATTTTTTACTGTCTCAAATTTTAATTACGCCAGGGATTGCCTTTTCTATAGTAAATTTTGCAAAAATTAATTTTTTTTCTGTCGCAAATTTTAAATATGCCAGGGATTGCCTTTTGTATAGTAAATTATCAAAAAATAATTTTTTACTGTCGCAAATTATAATTACGCCAGGGATTGCCTTTTCTATAGTAAATTATTCAAAAAATAATTTTTTACTGTCTCAAATTTTAATTACGCCAGGGATTGCCTTTTCTATAGTAAATTATTCAAAAAATAATTTTATACTGTCGCAAATTATAATTACGCCAGGGATTGCATTTCGTATAGTAAATTATTCAAAAATTCATTTTTTACTGTCCTCAAATTTTAAATACGCCAGGGATTGCCTTTTCTATAGTAAATTTTTGCAAAAAATAATTTTTTACTGTTGCAAATTTTAAATACGCCAGGGATTGCCTTTTGTATAGTAAATTATTCAAAAAATAATTTTTTACTGTCGCAACTTTTAATTACGCCAGGGATTGCCTTTTCTATAGTAAATTATTCAAAAAATAATTTTTTCTGTCGCAAATTTTAATTACGCCAGGGATTGCCTTTTCTATAGTAAATTATTCAAAAAATAATTTTATACTGTCGCAAATTTTAATTGCGCCAGGGATTGCCTTTTCTATAGTAAATTTTGCAAAAAATAATTGTTTAGTGTCGCAAATTTTAATTACGCCAGGGATTGCCTTTTCTATAGTAAATTATTCAAAAATTCATTTTTTACTGTCTCAAATTTTAATTACGCCAGGGATTGCCTTTTCTATAGTAAATTATTCAAAAAATACTTTTTTACTGTCTCAAATTTTAATTACGCCAGGGATTGCCTTTTCTATAGTAAATTATTCAAAAAATAATTTTTTACTGTCGCAAATTTTAATTACGCCAGGGATTGCCTTTTCTATAGTAAATTATTCAAAAAATTCATTTTTTACTGTCGCAAATTTTAAATACGCCAGGGGTTGCCTTTTCTATAGTAAATTATTCAAAAAATATTTTTTTCTGTCACAAATTTTAATTACGCCAGGGATTGCCTTTTCTATAGTAAATTATTCAAAAAATAATTTTATACTGTCGCAAATTTTAAATACGCCAGGGATTGCCTTTTCTATAGTAAATTATTCAAAAAATAATTTTTTACTGTTGCAAATTTTAAATACGCCAGGGATTGCCTTTTCTATAGTAAATTATTCAAAAAATAATTTTTTACTGTCGCAAATTTTAATTACGCCAGGGATTGCCTTTTCTATAGTAAATTATTCAAAAATTAATTTTTTTTCTGTCGCAAATTTTAATTACGCCAGGGATTGCCTTTTCTATAGTAAATTATTCAAAAAATAATTTTTTACTTTCGCAAATTATAATTACGCCAGGATTGCCTTTTCTTATAGTTAAGATATTCAAAAATTCATTTTTTACTGTCTCAAATTTTAATTACGCCAGGGATTGCCTTTTCTATAGTAAATTATTCAAAAATTCATTTTTTACTGTCTCAAATTTTAATTACGCCAGGGATTGCCTTTTCTATAGTAAATTTTGCAAAAAAATAATTGTTTAGTGTCGCAAATTTAATTACGCCAGGGATTGCCTGTTCTATAGTAAATTATTCAAAAAATAATTTTTTCTATCACAAATTTTAATTAAGCCAGGGATTTGCCTTTTCTATAGTAAATTATTCAAAAAATAGGTTTTTCTCTCACAAATTTTAATTACGCCAGGGATTGCCTTTTCTATAGTAAATTATTCAAAAAATATTTTTTTACTGTCGCAAATTTTAATTACGCCAGGGATTGCCTTTTCTATAGTAAATTTTGCAAAAAATAATTGTTTAGTGTCGCAAATTTTAATTACGCCAGGGATTGCCTGTTCTATAGTAAATTATTCAAAAAATAATTTTTTCTATCACAAATTTTAATTAAGCCAGGGATTGCCTTTTCTATAGTAAATTATTCAAAAAATAGGTTTTTCTCTCACAAATTTTAATTACGCCAGGGATTGCCTTTTCTATAGTAAATTATTCAAAAAATAATTTTATACTGTCGCAAATTATAATTACTCCAGGGATTGCCTTTTCTATAGTAAATTATTCAAAAAATAATTTTTTACTGTCGCAAATTATAATTACGCCAGGGATTGCCTTTTCTATAGTAAATTATTCAAAAAAATAATTTTTTACTGTCTCAAATTTTAATTACGCCAGGGATTGCCTTTTCTATAGTAAATTATTCAAAAAATAATTTTATACTGTCGCAAATTATAATTACGAAAGGGGATTGCCTTTTCTATAGTAAATTATTCAAAAAATAATTTTTTACTGTCTCAAATTTTAATTACGCCAGGGATTGCCTTTTCTATAGTAAATTATTCAAAAAATAATTTTATACTGTCTCAAATTTTAAATACGCCAGGCATTGCCTTTTCTATAGTAAATTATTCAAAAAATAATTTTTTACTGTCTCAAATTTTAAACACGCCAGGGATTGCCTTTTCTATAGTAAATTATTCAAAAAATAATTTTTTACTGTCTCAAATTTTAATTACGCCAGGGATTGCCTTTTCTATAGTAAATTTTGCAAAAATTAATTTTTTTCTGTCGCAAATTTTAAATATGCCAGGGATTGCCTTTTGTATAGTAAATTATTCAAAAAATAATTTTTTACTGTCGCAAATTATAATTACGCCAGGGATTGCCTTTTCTATAGTAAATTATTCAAAAAATAATTTTTTACTGTCTCAAATTTTAATTACGCCAGGGATTGCCTTTCTATAGTAAATTATTCAAAAAATAATTTTATACTGTCGCAAATTATAATTACGCCAGGGATTGCATTTCGTATAGTAAATTATTCAAAAATTCATTTTTTACTGTCTCAAATTTTAAATACGCCAGGGATTGCCTTTTCTATAGTAAATTTTGCAAAAAATAATTTTTTACTGTTGCAAATTTTAAATACGCCAGGGATTGCCTTTTGTATAGTAAATTATTCAAAAAATAATTTTTTACTGTCGCAACTTTTAATTACGCCAGGGATTGCCTTTTCTATAGTAAATTATTCAAAAAATAATTTTTTCTGTCACAAATTTTAATTACGCCAGGGATTGCCTTTTCTATAGTAAATTATTCAAAAAATAATTTTATACTGTCGCAAATTTTAATTGCGCCAGGGATTGCCTTTTCTATAGTAAATTTTGCAAAAAATAATTGTTTAGTGTCGCAAATTTTAATTACGCCAGGGATTGCCTTTTCTATAGTAAATTATTCAAAAATTCATTTTTTACTGTCTCAAATTTTAATTACGCCAGGGATTGCCTTTTCTATAGTAAATTATTCAAAAAATACTTTTTTACTGTCTCAAATTTTAATTACGCCAGGGATTGCCTTTTCTATAGTAAATTATTCAAAAAATAATTTTTTACTGTCGCAAATTTTAATTACGCCAGGGATTGCCTTTTCTATAGTAAATTATTCAAAAATTCATTTTTTTACTGTCGCAAATTTTAAATACGCCAGGGGTTGCCTTTTCTATAGTAAATTATTCAAAAAATATTTTTTTCTGTCACAAATTTTAATTACGCCAGGGATTGCCTTTTCTATAGTAAATTATTCAAAAAATAATTTTATACTGTCGCAAATTTTAAATACGCCAGGGATTGCCTTTTCTATAGTAAATTATTCAAAAAATAATTTTTTACTGTTGCAAATTTTAAATACGCCAGGGATTGCCTTTTCTATAGTAAATTATTCAAAAAATAATTTTTTACTGTCGCAAATTTTAATTACGCCAGGGATTGCCTTTTCTATAGTAAATTATTCAAAAATTAATTTTTTTCTGTCGCAAATTTTAATTACGCCAGGGATTGCCTTTTCTATAGTAAATTATTCAAAAAATAATTTTTTACTTTCGCAAATTATAATTACGCCAGGGATTGCCTTTTCTATAGTAAGATATTCAAAAATTCATTTTTTACTGTCTCAAATTTTAATTACGCCAGGGATTGCCTTTTCTATAGTAAATTATTCAAAAATTCATTTTTTACTGTCTCAAATTTTAATTACGCCAGGGATTGCCTTTTCTATAGTAAATTTTGCAAAAAATAATTGTTTAGTGTCGCAAATTTTAATTACGCCAGGGATTGCCTGTTCTATAGTAAATTATTCAAAAAATAATTTTTTCTATCACAAATTTTTAATTAAGCCAGGGATTGCCTTTTCTATAGTAAATTATTCAAAAAATAGGTTTTTCTCTCACAAATTTTAATTACGCCAGGGATTGCCTTTTCTATAGTAAATTATTCAAAAAATATTTTTTTACTGTCGCAAATTTTAATTACGCCAGGGATTGCCTTTTCTATAGTAAATTTTGCAAAAAATAATTGTTTAGTGTCGCAAATTTTAATTACGCCAGGGATTGCCGGTTCTATAGTAAATTATTCAAAAAATAATTTTTTCTGTCACAAATTTTAATTAAGCCAGGGATTGCCTTT
>CAWVNZ010003044.1:0-63547 GCA_963930735.1 Dioctria linearis
GGGATTGCCTTTTCTATAGTAAATTATTCAAAAAATAATTTTTTACTGTCTCAAATTTTAATTACGCCAGGGATTGCCTTTTCTATAGTAAATTTTGCAAAAAATAATTTTTTACTGTCGCAAATTTTAATTACGCCAGGGATTGCCTTTTCTATAGTAAATTATTCAAAAAATAATTTTTTACTGTCTCATATTTTAATTACGCCAGGGATTGCCTTTTCTATAGTAAATTTTGCAAAAAATAATTGTTTAGTGTCGCAAATTTTAATTACGCCAGGGATTGCCTTTTCTATAGTAAATTATTCAAAAAATAATTTTTTAGCGTCGCAAATTTTAATTACGCCAGGGATTGCCTTTTCTATAGTAAATTTGGCAAAAAATAATTGTTTAGTGTCGCAAATTTTAACTACGCCAGGGATTGCCTTTTCTATAATAAATTTTGCAAAAAATTATTGTTTAGTTTTCGCAAATTTTAATTACGCCAGGGATTGCCTTTTCTATAGTAAATTATTCAAAAAATAATTTTTTACTGTCTCAAATTTTAATTACGCCAGGGATTGCCTTTTCTATAGTAAATTTTGCAAAAAATAATTGTTTAGTGTCGCAAATTTTAATTACGCCAGGGATTGCCTTTTCTATAGTAAATTATTCAAAAAATAATTTTTTACTGTCTCAAATTTTAATTACGCCAGGGATTGCCTTTTCTATAGTAAATTTTGCAAAAAATAATTTTTTACTGTCGCAAATTTTAATTACGCCAGGGATTGCCTTTTCTATAGTAAATTATTCAAAAAATAATTTTTTACTGTCTCAAATTTTAATTACGCCAGGGATTGCCTTTTCTATAGTAAATTTTGCAAAAAATAATTGTTTACAGTCACAAATTTTAATTACGCCAGGGATTGCCTTTTCTATAGTAAATTTTGCAAAAAATAATTTTTTACTGTCGCAAATTTTAATTACGCCAGGGATTGCCTTTTCTATAGTAAATTATTCAAAAAATAATTTTTTACTGTCGCAAATTTTAATTACGCCAGGGATTGCCTTTTCTATAGTAAATTATTCAAAAAAATAATTTTTTACTGTCGCAAATTTTAATTACGCCAGGGATTGCCTTTTCTATAGTAAATTATTCAAAAAATAATTTTTTACTGTCTCAAATTTTAATTACGCCAGGGATTACCTTTTCTATAGTAAATTTTGCAAAAAATAATTGTTTAGTGTCTGTCGCAAATTTTAATTACGCCAGGGATTGCCTTTTCTATAGTAAATTATTCAAAAAATAATTTTTTACTGTCGCAAATTTTAATTACGCCAGGGATTGCCTTTTCTATAGTAAATTTTGCAAAAAATAATTTTTTAGTGTCGCAAATTTTAATTACGCCAGGGATTGCCTTTTCTATAGTAAATTTTGCAAAAAATAATTTTTTACTGTCGCAAATTTTAATTACGCCAGGGATTGCCCTTTCTATAGTAAATTATTCAAAAAATAATTTTTTACTGTCACAAATTTTAAATACGCCAGGGATTGCCTTTTGTATAGTAAATTATTCAAAAAATAATTTTTTACTGTCTCAAATTTTAATTACACCAGGGATTGCCTTTTCTATAGTAAATTTTGCAAAAAATAATTGTTTAGTGTCGCAAATTTTAATTACGCCGGGGATTGCCTTTTCTATAGTAAATTATTCAAAAAATAATTTTATACTGTCTCAAATTTTAATTACGCCAGGGATTGCCTTTTCTATAGTAAATTATTCAAAAAATAATTTTTTACTGTCTCCAATTTTAATTACGCCAGGGATTGCCTTTTCTATAGTAAATTTTGCAAAAAATAATTGTTTAGTGTCGCAAATTTTAATTACGCCAGGGATTGCCTTTTCTATAGTAAATTATTCAAAAAATAATTTTTTACTGTCTCAAATTTTAATTACGCCAGGGATTGCCTTTCCTATAGTAAATTATTCAAAAAATAATTTTTTGCTGTCGCAAATTTTAATTACGCCAGGGATAGATAGCCTTTTCTATAGTAAATTTTTCCAAAAATAATTTTTTACTGTCCCAAATTTTAATTACGCCAGGGATTGCCTTTTCTATAGTAAATTTTGCAAAAAATAATTGTTTAGTGTCGCAAATTTTAATTACGCCAGGGATTGCCTTTTCTATAGTAAATTATTCAAAAAATAATTTTTTATTGTCTCAAATTTTAATTACGCCAGGGATTGCCTTTTCTATAGTAAATTTTGCAAAAAATAATTGTTTAGTGTCGCAAATTTTAATTACGCCAGGGATTGCCTTTTCTATAGTAAATTATTCAAAAAATAATTGTTTAGTGTCGCAAATTATAATTACGCCAGGGATTGCCTTTTCTATAGTAAATTATTCAAAAAATAATTTTTTACTGTCTCAAATTTTAAATACGCCAGGGATTGCCTTTTCTATAGTAAATTATTCAAAAAATAATTGTTTAGTGTCGCAAATTTTAATTACGCCAGGGATTGCCTTTTCTATAGTAAATTATTCAAAAAATAATTGTTTAGTGTCGCAAATTATAATTACGCCAGGGATTGCCTTTTCTATAGTAAATTATTCAAAAAATAATTTTTTACTGTCTCAAATTTTAAATACGCCAGGGATTGCCTTTTCTATAGTAAATTATTCAAAAAATAATTTTTTACTGTCGCAAATTTTAATTACGCCAGGGATTGCCTTTTCTATAGTAAATTATTCAAAAAATAATTGTTTAGTGTCTCAAATTTTAATTACGCCAGGGATTGCCTTTTCTATAGTAAATTTTGCAAAAAATAATTGTTTAGTGTCGCAAATTTTAATTACGCCAGGGATTGCCTTTTCTATAGTAAATTATTCAAAAAATAATTTTTTACTGTCTCAAATTTTAATTACGCCAGGGATTGCCTTTTCTATAGTAAATTTTGCAAAAAAATAATTGTTTAGTGTCTGTCGCAAATTTTAATTACGCCAGGGATTGCCTTTTCTATAGTAAATTATTCAAAAAATAATTTTTTACTGTCGCAAATTTTAATTACGCCAGGGATTGCCTTTTCTATAGTAAATTTTGCAAAAAATAATTTTTTAGTGTCGCAAATTTTAATTACGCCAGGGATTGCCTTTTCTATAGTAAATTTTGCAAAAAATAATTTTTTACTGTCGCAAATTTTAATTACGCCAGGGATTGCCCTTTCTATAGTAAATTATTCAAAAAATAATTTTTTACTGTCACAAATTTTAAATACGCCAGGGATTGCCTTTTGTATAGTAAATTATTCAAAAAATAATTTTTTACTGTCTCAAATTTTAATTACACCAGGGATTGCCTTTTCTATAGTAAATTTTGCAAAAAATAATTGTTTAGTGTCGCAAATTTTAATTACGCCGGGGATTGCCTTTTCTATAGTAAATTATTCAAAAAATAATTTTATACTGTCTCAAATTTTAATTACGCCAGGGATTGCCTTTTCTATAGTAAATTATTCAAAAAATAATTTTTTACTGTCTCCAATTTTAATTACGCCAGGGATTGCCTTTTCTATAGTAAATTTTGCAAAAAATAATTGTTTAGTGTCGCAAATTTTAATTACGCCAGGGATTGCCTTTTCTATAGTAAATTATTCAAAAAATAATTTTTTACTGTCTCAAATTTTAATTACGCCAGGGATTGCCTTTCCTATAGTAAATTATTCAAAAAATAATTTTTTGCTGTCGCAAATTTTAATTACGCCAGGGATAGATAGCCTTTTCTATAGTAAATTATTCCAAAAATAATTTTTTACTGTCCCAAATTTTAATTACGCCAGGGATTGCCTTTTCTATAGTAAATTTTGCAAAAAATAATTGTTTAGTGTCGCAAATTTTAATTACGCCAGGGATTGCCTTTTCTATAGTAAATTATTCAAAAAATAATTTTTTATTGTCTCAAATTTTAATTACGCCAGGGATTGCCTTTTCTATAGTAAATTTTGCAAAAAATAATTGTTTAGTGTCGCAAATTTTAATTACGCCAGGGATTGCCTTTTCTATAGTAAATTATTCAAAAAATAATTGTTTAGTGTCGCAAATTATAATTACGCCAGGGATTGCCTTTTCTATAGTAAATTATTCAAAAAATAATTTTTTACTGTCTCAAATTTTAAATACGCCAGGGATTGCCTTTTCTATAGTAAATTATTCAAAAAATAATTTTTTACTGTCGCAAATTTTAATTACGCCAGGGATTGCCTTTTCTATAGTAAATTATTCAAAAAATAATTGTTTAGTGTCTCAAATTTTAATTACGCCAGGGATTGCCTTTTCTATAGTAAATTTTGCAAAAAATAATTGTTTAGTGTCGCAAATTTTAATTACGCCAGGGATTGCCTTTTCTATAGTAAATTATTCAAAAAATAATTTTTTACTGTCTCAAATTTTAATTACGCCAGGGATTGCCTTTTCTATAGTAAATTATTCAAAAAATAATTTTTTACTGTCTCAAATTTTAATTACGTCAGGGATTGCCTTTTCTATAGTAAATTATTCAAAAAATAATTTTTTACTGTCTCAAATTTTAATTACGCCAGGGATTGCCTTTCTATAGTAAATTATTCAAAAAATATTTTTTTACTGTCTCAAATTTTAATTACGCCAGGGATTGCCTTTTCAATAGTAAATTTTGCAAAAAATAATTTTTTACTGTCTCAAATTTTAATTACGCCAGGGATTGCCTTTTCTATAGTAAATTTTGCAAAAAATAATTTTTACTGTATCAAATTTTAATTACGCCAGGGATTGCCTTTTGTATAGTAAATTTTGCAAAAAATAATTTTTTACTGTCGCAAATTATAATTACGCCAGGGATTGCCTTTTCTATAGTAAATTATTCAAAAAATAATTTTTTACTGTCTCAAATTTTAATTACGCCAGGGATTGCCTTTCTATAGTAAATTTTGCAAAAAATAATTTTTTACTGTCTCAAATTTTAATTACGCCAGGGATTGCCTTTTCTATAGTAAATTTTGCAAAAATTCATTTTTTACTGTCTCAAATTTTAATTACGCCAGGGATTGCCTTTTCTATAGTAAATTATTCAAAAAATAATTTTTTACTGTCTCAAATTTTAATTACGCCAGGGATTGCTTGTTCTATAGTAAATTATTCAAAAAATAATTTTTTACTGTCTCAAATTTTAATTACGTCAGGGATTGCCTTTTCTATAGTAAATTATTCCAAAAAAATTTTTTACTGTCTCAAATTTTAATTACGCCAGGGATTGCCTTTTCTATAGTAAATTTTGCAAAAAATAATTGTTTAGTGTCGCAAATTTTAATTACGCCAGGGATGATTGCCTTTTCTATAGTAAATTTTGCAAAAAATAAATGTTTAGTGTCGCAAATTTTAATTACGCCAGGGATTGCCTTTTCTATAGTAAATTATTCAAAAATTCATTTTTTACTGTCTCAAATTTTAATTACGCCAGGGATTGCCTTTTCTATAGTAAATTTTGCAAAACATAATTGTTTAGTGTCGCAAATTTTAATTAAGCCAGGGATTACCTTTTCTATAGAAAATTATTCAAAAAATAATTTTATACTGTCGCAAATTTTAATTACGCCAGGGATTGCCTTTTCTATAGTAAATTATTCAAAAAATAATTTTTTAATGTCTCAAATTTTAATTACGCCAGGGATTGCCTTTTCTATAGTAAATTATTCAAAAAATAATTTGTTCTTTCACAAATTTTAATTACGCCAGGGATTGCCTTTTCTATAGTAAATTTTGCAAAAAATAATTTTTTATTGTCTCAAATTTTAATTACGCCAGGGATTGCCTTTTCTATAGTAAATTATTCAAAAAATAATTTTTTAGTATCGCAAATTTTAATTACGCCAGGGATTGCCTTTTCTATAGTAAATTATTCAGAAATTCATTTTTTCTGTCTCAAATTTTAATTACGCCAGGGATTGCCTTTTCTATAGTAAATTATTCAAAAAATAATTTTATACTGTCGCAAATTTTAATTACGCCAGGGATTGCCTTTTCTTTAGTAAATTATTCAAAAAATTATTTTTTACTGTCTCAAATTTTAATTACGCCAGGGATTGCCTTTTCTATAGTAAATTTTGCAAAAAATAATTGTTTTGTGTCGCAAATTTTAAATTACGCCAGGGATTGCCTTTTCTATAGTAAATTATTCAAAAAATAATTTTTTCTGTCACAAATTTTAATTACGCCAGGGATTGCCTTTTCTATAGTAAATTTTGCAAAAAATAATTGTTTAGTCTCTCAAATTTTAATTACGCCAGGGATTGCCTTTTCTATAGTAAATTATTCATAAATTCATTTTTTACTGTCTCAAATTTTAATTACGCCAGGGATTGCCTTTTCTATAGTAAATTATTCAAAAATTCATTTTTTACTGTCTCAAATTTTAATTACGCCAGGGATTGCCTTTTCTATAGTAAATTATTCAAAAAATAATTTTTTCTGTCACAAATTTTAATTACGCCAGGGATTGCCTTTTCTATAGTAAATTTTGCAAAAAATAATTTTTTCTGTCTCAAATTTTAATTACGCCAGGGATTGCCTTTTCTATAGTAAAATATTCAAAAAATAATTTTTTACTGTCTCAAATTTTAATTACGCCAGGGATTGCCCTTTCTATAGTAAATTTTGCAAAAATTAATTTTATACTGTCGCAAATTATAATTACGCCAGGGATTGCCTTTTCTATAGTAAATTTTGCAAAAAATAATTGTTTAGTGTCGCAGATTTTAATTACGCCAGGGATTGCCTTTTCTATAGTAAATTATTCAAAAAATAATTTTTTACTGTCTCAAATTTTAATTACGCCAGGGATTGCCTTTTCTATAGTAAATTTTGCAAAAAATAATTATATAGTGTCTCAAATTTTAATTACGCCAGGGATTGCCTTTTCTATAGTAAATTATTCAAAAAATAATTGTTTAGTGTCGCAAATTTTAATTACGCCAGGGATTGCCTTTTCTATAGTAAATTATTCAAAAAATAATTTTTTACTGTCTCAAATTTTAATTACGCCAAGGATTGCCTTTTCTGTAGTAAATTTTGCAAAAAATAATTGTTTAGTGTCGCAAATTTTAATTACGCCAGGGATTGCCTTTTCTATAGTAAATTATTCAAAAAATAATTTTTTCTGTCTCAAATTTTAATTACGCCAGGGATTGCCTTTTCTATAGTAAATTTTGCAAAAAATAATTGTTTAGTGTCGCAAATTTTAATTACGCCAGGGATTGCCTTTTCTATAGTAAATTATTCAAAAATTCATTTTTTACTGTCTCAAATTTTAATTCCGCCAGGGATTGCCTTTTCTATAGTAAATTATTCAAAAAATAATTTTATACTGTCGCAAATTATAATTACGCCAGGGATTGCCTTTTCTATAGTAAATTTTGCAAAAAATAATTTTTTCTGTCTCAAATTTTAATTACGCCAGGGATTGCCTTTTCTATAGTAAATTATTCAAAAAATAATTTTTTCTGTCTCAAATTTTAATTACGCCAGGGATTGCCTTTTCTATAGTAAATTTTGCAAAAAATAATTGTTTAGTGTCGCAAATTTTAATTACGCCAGGGATTGCCTTTTCTATAGTAAATTATTCAAAAATTCATTTTTTACTGTCTCAAATTTTAATTACGCCAGGGATTGCCTTTTCTATCGTAAATTATTCAAAAAATAATTTTTTCTGTCACAAATTTTAATTACGCCAGGGATTGCCTTTTCTATAGTAAATTTTGCAAAAAATAATTTTTTCTGTCTCAAATTTTAATTACGCCAGGGATTGCCTTTTCTATAGTAAATTATTCAAAAAATAATTTTTTACTGTCTCAAATTTTAATTACGCCAGGGATTGCCTATTCTATAGTAAATTATTCAAAAAATAATTGTTTAGTGTTGCAAATTTTAATTACGCCAGGGATTGCCTTTTCTATAGTAAATTTTGCAAAAAATAATTTTTACTGTCTCAAATTTTAATTACGCCAGGGATTGCCTTTTCTATAGTAAATTATTCAAAAAATAATTGTTTAGTGTCGCAAATTTTAATTACGCCAGGGATTGCCTTTTCTATAGTAAATTATTCAAAAAATAATTGTTTAGTGTTGCAAATTTTAATTACGCCAGGGATTGCCTTTTCTATAGTAAATTATTCAAAAAATAATTTTATATTGTCGCAAATTTTAATTACGCCAGGGATTGCCTTTTCTATAGTAAATTATTCAAAAAATAATTTTTTACTGTCTCAAATTTTAATTAGGCCAGGGATTGCCTTTTCTATAGTAAATTATTCAAAAAATAATTTTTTCTGTCTCAAATTTTAATTACGCCAGGGATTGCCTTTTCTATAGTAAATTTTGCAAAAAATAATTGTTTAGTGTCGCAAATTTTAATTACGCCAGGGATTGCCTTTTCTATAGTAAATTATTCAAAAATTCATTTTTTACTGTCTCAAATTTTAATTACGCCAGGGATTGCCTTTTCTATAGTAAATTTTGCAAAAAATAATTTTATACTGTCGCAAATTATAATTACGCCAGGGATTGCCTTTTCTATAGTAAATTATTCAAAAAATAATTTTATACTGTCGCAAATTTTAAATACGCCAGGGATTGCCTTTTCTATAGTAAATTATTCAAAAAATAATTTTTTCTCTCACAAATTTTAATTACGCCAGGGATTGCCTCTTCTATAGTAAATTTTGCAAAAAATAATTTTTTACTGTTGCAAATTTTAAATACGCCAGGGATTGCCTTTTCTATAGTAAATTATTCAAAAATTCATTTTTTACTGTCTCAAATTTTAATTACGCCAGGGATTGCCTTTTCTATAGTAAATTATTCAAAAATTCATTTTTTACTGTCTCAAATTTTAATTACGCCAGGGATTGCCTTTTCTATAGTAAATTATTCAAAAAATAATTTTTTCTGTCACAAATTTTAATTACGCCAGGGATTGCCTTTTCTATAGTAAATTTTGCAAAAAATAATTTTTTCTGTCACAAATTTTAATTACGCCAGGGATTGCCTTTTCTATAGTAAATTTTGCAAAAAATAATTGTTTAGTGTCTCAAATTTTAATTACGCCAGGGATTGCCTTTTCTATAGTAAATTATTCAAAAAATATTTTTTTTTGTCACAAATTTTAATTACGCCAGGGATTGCCTTTTCTATAGTAAATTTTGCAAAAAATAATTTTTTACTGTTGCAAATTTTAAATAAGCCAGGTATTGCCTTTTCTATAGTAAATTATTCATAAAATAATTTTTTACTGTCTCAAATTTTAAATACGCCAGGGATTGCCTTTTCTATAGTAAATTATTCAAAAAATTATTTTTGACTGTCTCAAATTTTAATTACGCCAGGGATTGCCTTTTCTATCGTAAATGTTGCAAAAAATAATTTTTTACTGTCTCAAATTTTAAATACGCCAGGGATTGCCTTTTCTATAGTAAATTATTCAAAAAATTATTTTTTACTGTCTCAAATTTTAATTACGCCAGGGATTGCCTTTTCTATCGTAAATGTTGCAAAAAATAATTTTTTACTGTCTCAAATTTTAATTACGCCAGGGATTGCCTTTTCTATAGTAAATTATTCAAAAAATAATTTTTTACTGTCTCAAATTTTAATCACGCCAGGGATTGCCTTTTCTATAGTAAATTATTCAAAAATTCATTTTTTACTGTCTCAAATTTTAATTACGCCAGGGATTGCCTTTTCTATAGTAAATTATTCAAAAATTCATTTTTTACTGTCTCAAATTTTAATTACGCCAGGGATTGCCTTTTCTATAGTAAATTATTCAAAAAATAATTTTTTCTGTCACAAATTTTAATTACGCCAGGGATTGCCTTTTCTATAGTAAATTTTGCAAAAAATAATTTTTTCTGTCACAAATTTTAATTACGCCAGGGATTGCCTTTTCTATAGTAAATTTTGCAAAAAATAATTGTTTAGTGTCTCAAATTTTAATTACGCCAGGGATTGCCTTTTCTATAGTAAATTATTCAAAAAATAATTTTTTACTGTCTCAAATTTTAATTACGCCAGGTATTGCCTTTTCTATAGTAAATTATTCATAAAATAATTTTTTACTGTCTCAAATTTTAAATACGCCAGGGATTGCCTTTTCTATAGTAAATTATTCAAAAAAATATTTTTTACTGTCTCAAATTTTAATTACGCCTGGGATTGCCTTTTCTATCGTAAATGTTGCAAAAAATAATTTTTTACTGTCTCAAATTTTAATTACGCCAGGAATTGCCTTTTCTATAGTAAATTATTCAAAAAATAATTTTTTGTGTCGCAAATCTTAATTACGCCAGGGATTGCCTTTTCTATAGTAAATTATTCAAAAAATAATTTTTTACTATTGCAAATTTTAAATAAGCCAGGTATTGCCTTTTCTATAGTAAATTATTCATAAAATAATTTTTTACTGTCTCAAATTTTAAATACGCCAGGGATTGCCTTTTCTATAGTAAATTATTCAAAAAATTATTTTTTACTGTCTCAAATTTTAATTACGCCAGGGATTGCCTTTTCTATCGTAAATGTTGCAAAAAATAATTTTTTACTGTCTCAAATTTTAATTACGCCAGGGATTGCCTTTTATATAGTAAATTATTCAAAAAATAATTTTTTGTGTCGCAAATTTTAATTACGCCAGGGATTGCCTTTTCTATAGTAAATTATTCAAAAAATAATTTTTTCTGTCACAAATTTTAATTACGCCAGGGATTGCCTTTTCTATAGTAAATTTTGCAAAAAATAATTTTTTAGTGTCTCAAATTTTAATTACGCCAGGGATTGCCTTTTCTATAGTAAATTATTCAAAAATTCATTTTTTACTGTCTCAAATTTTAATTACGCCAGGGATTGCCTTTTCTTTAGTAAATTATTCAAAAATTCATTTTTTACTGTCTCAAATTTTAATTACGCCAGGGATTGCCTTTTCTATAGTAAATTATTCAAAAAATAATTTTTTCTGTCACACATTTTAATTACGCCAGGGATTGCCTTTTCTATAGTAAATTTTGCAAAAAATAATTTTTTCTGTCTCAAATTTTAATTACGCCAGGGATTGCCTTTTCTATAGTAAATTATTCAAAAAATAATTTTTTACTGTCTCAAATTTTAATTACGCCAGGGATTGCCTTTTCTATAGTAAATTTTGCAAAAATTAATTTTATATTGTCGCAAATTATAATTACGCCAGGGATTGCCTTTTCTATAGTAAATTTTGCAAAAAATAATTGTTTAGTGGCGCAGATTTTAATTACGCCAGGGATTGCCTTTTCTATAGTAAATTATTCAAAAAATAATTTTTTACTGTCTCAAATTTTAATTACGCCAGGGATTGCCTTTTCTATAGTAAATTTTGCAAAAAATAATTGTTTAGTGTCTCAAATTTTAATTACGCCAGGGATTGCCTTTTCTATAGTAAATTATTCAAAAAATAATTGTTTAGTGTCGCAAATTTTAATTACGCCAGGGATTGCCTTTTCTATAGTAAATTATTCAAAAAATAATTTTTTACTGTCTCAAATTTTAATTACGCCAGGGATTGCCTTTTCTGTAGTAAATTTTGCAAAAAATAATTGTTTAGTGTCGCAAATTTTAATTAAGCCAGGGATTGCCTTTTCTATAGTAAATTATTCAAAAAATAATTTTTTCTGTCTCAAATTTTAATTACGCCAGGGATTGCCTTTTCTATAGTAAATTTTGCAAAAAATAATTGTTTAGTGTCGCAAATTTTAATTACGCCAGGGATTGCCTTTTCTATAGTAAATTATTCAAAAATTCATTTTTTACTGTCTCAAATTTTAATTCCGCCAGGGATTGCCTTTTCTATAGTAAATTATTCAAAAAATAATTTTATACTGTCGCAAATTATAATTACGCCAGGGATTGCCTTTTCTATAGTAAATTTTGCAAAAAACTATTTTTTCTGTCTCAAATTTTAATTACGCCAGGGATTGCCTTTTCTATAGTAAATTATTCAAAAAATAATTTTTTCTGTCTCCAATTTTAATTACGCCAGGGATTGCCTTTTCTATAGTAAATTTTGCAAAAAATAATTGTTTAGTGTCGCAAATTTTAATTACGCCAGGGATTGCCTTTTCTATAGTAAATTATTCAAAAATTCATTTTTTACTGTCTCAAATTTTAATTACGCCAGGGATTGCCTTTTCTATAGTAAATTATTCAAAAAATAATTTTTTCTGTCACAAATTTTAATTACGCCAGGGATTGCCTTTTCTATAGTAAATTTTGCAAAAAATAATTTTTTCTGTCTCAAATTTTAATTACGCCAGGGATTGCCTTTTCTATAGTAAATTATTCAAAAAATAATTTTTTACTGTCTCAAATTTTAATTACGCCAGGGATTGCCTATTCTATAGTAAATTATTCAAAAAATAATTGTTTAGTGTTGCAAATTTTAATTACGCCAGGGATTGCCTTTTCTATAGTAAATTTTGCAAAAAATAATTTTTACTGTCTCAAATTTTAATTACGCCAGGGATTGCCTTTTCTATAGTAAATTATTCAAAAAATAATTGTTTAGTGTCGCAAATTTTAATTACGCCAGGGATTGCCTTTTCTATAGTAAATTATTCAAAAAATAATTGTTTAGTGTTGCAAATTTTAATTACGCCAGGGATTGCCTTTTCTATAGTAAATTATTCAAAAAATAATTTTATATTGTCGCAAATTTTAATTACGCCAGGGATTGCCTTTTCTATAGTAAATTATTCAAAAAATAATTTTTTACTGTCTCAAATTTTAATTAGGCCAGGGATTGTCTTTTCTATAGTAAATTATTCAAAAAATAATTTTTTCTGTCTCAAGTTTTAATTACGCCAGGGATTGCCTTTTCTATAGTAAATTTTGCAAAAAATAATTGTTTAGTGTCGCAAATTTTAATTACGCCAGGGATTGCCTTTTCTATAGTAAATTATTCAAAAATTCATTTTTTACTGTCTCAAATTTTAATTACGCCAGGGATTGCCTTTTCTATAGTAAATTTCGCAAAAAATAATTTTATACTGTCGCAAATTATAATTACGCCAGGGATTGCTTTTTCTATAGTAAATTATTCAAAAAATAATTTTATACTGTCGCAAATTTTAAATACGCCAGGGATTGCCTTTTCTATAGTAAATTATTCAAAAAATAATTTTTTCTCTCACAAATTTTAATTACGCCAGGGATTGCCTCTTCTATAGTAAATTTTGCAAAAAATAATTTTTTACTGTTGCAAATTTTAAATACGCCAGGGATTGCCTTTTCTATAGTAAATTATTCAAAAATTCATTTTTTACTGTCTCAAATTTTAATTACGCCAGGGATTGCCTTTTCTATAGTAAATTATTCAAAAATATTTTTTTTTGTCACAAATTTTAATTACGCCAGGGATTGCCTTTTATATAGTAAATTTTGCAAAAAATAATTTTATACTGTCGCAAATTATAATTACGCCAGGGATTGCCTTTTCTATAGTAAATTATTCAAAAAATAATTTTTTACTGTCTCAAATTTTAATTACGCCAGGGATTGCCTTTTCTATAGTAAATTATTCAAAAAATAATTGTTTAGTGTTGCAAATTTTAATTACGCCAGGGATTGCCTTTTCTATAGTAAATTATTCAAAAAATAATTTTATATTGTCGCAAATTTTAATTACGCCAGGGATTGCCTTTTCTATAGTAAATTATTCAAAAAATAATTTTTTACTGTCTCAAATTTTAATTAGGCCAGGGATTGTCTTTTCTATAGTAAATTATTCAAAAAATAATTTTTTCTGTCTCAAATTTTAATTACGCCAGGGATTGCCTTTTCTATAGTAAATTTTGCAAAAAATAATTGTTTAGTGTCGCAAATTTTAATTACGCCAGGGATTGCCTTTTCTATAGTAAATTATTCAAAAATTCATTTTTTACTGTCTCAAATTTTAATTACGCCAGGGATTGCCTTTTCTATAGTAAATTTTGCAAAAAATAATTTTATACTGTCGCAAATTATAATTACGCCAGGGATTGCCTTTTCTATAGTAAATTATTCAAAAAATAATTTTATACTGTCGCAAATTTTAAATACGCCAGGGATTGCCTTTTCTATAGTAAATTATTCAAAAAATAATTTTTTCTCTCACAAATTTTAATTACGCCAGGGATTGCCTCTTCTATAGTAAATTTTGCAAAAAATAATTTTTTACTGTTGCAAATTTTAAATACGCCAGGGATTGCCTTTTCTATAGTAAATTATTCAAAAAATAATTTTTTACTGTCTCAAATTTTAATTAGGCCAGGGATTGTCTTTTCTATAGTAAATTATTCAAAAAATAATTTTTTCTGTCTCAAATTTTAATTACGCCAGGGATTGCCTTTTCTATAGTAAATTTTGCAAAAAATAATTGTTTAGTGTCGCAAATTTTAATTACGCCAGGGATTGCCTTTTCTATAGTAAATTATTCAAAAATTCATTTTTTACTGTCTCAAATTTTAATTACGCCAGGGATTGCCTTTTCTATAGTAAATTTTGCAAAAAATAATTTTATACTGTCGCAAATTATAATTACGCCAGGGATTGCCTTTTCTATAGTAAATTATTCAAAAAATAATTTTATACTGTCGCAAATTTTAAATACGCTAGGGATTGCCTTTTCTATAGTAAATTATTCAAAAAATAATTTTTTCTCTCACAAATTTTAATTACGCCAGGGATTGCCTCTTCTATAGTAAATTATTCAAAAAATAATTTTTTACTGTCTCAAATTTTAATTACGCCAGGTATTGCCTTTTCTATAGTAAATTATTCATAAAATAATTTTTTACTGTCTCAAATTTTAAATACGCCAGGGATTGCCTTTTCTATAGTAAATTATTCAAAAAATTATTTTTTACTGTCTCAAATTTTAATTACGCCTGGGATTGCCTTTTCTATCGTAAATGTTGCAAAAAATAATTTTTTACTGTCTCAAATTTTAATTACGCCAGGGATTGCCTTTTCTATAGTAAATTATTCAAAAAATAATTTTTTGTGTCGCAAATCTTAATTACGCCAGGGATTGCTTTTCTATAGTAAATTATTCAAAAAATAATTTTTTACTGTTGCAAATTTTAAATAAGCCAGGTATTGCCTTTTCTATAGTAAATTATTCATAAAATAATTTTTTACTGTCTCAAATTTTAAATACGCCAGGGATTGCCTTTTCTATAGTAAATTATTCAAAAAATTATTTTTTACTGTCTCAAATTTTAATTACGCCAGGGATTGCCTTTTCTATCGTAAATGTTGCAAAAAATAATTTTTTACTGTCTCAAATTTTAATTACGCCAGGGATTGCCTTTTATATAGTAAATTATTCAAAAAATAATTTTTTGTGTCGCAAATTTTAATTACGCCAGGGATTGCCTTTTCTATAGTAAATTATTCAAAAAATAATTTTTTCTGTCACAAATTTTAATTACGCCAGGGATTGCCTATTCTATAGTAAATTTTGCAAAAAATAATTGTTTAGTGTCTCAAATTTTAATTACACCAGGGATTGCCTTTTCTATAGTAAATTATTCAAAAATTCATTTTTTACTGTCTCAAATTTTAATTACGCCAGGGATTGCCTTTTCTTTAGTAAATTATTCAAAAATTCATTTTTTACTGTCTCAAATTTTAATTACGCCAGGGATTGCCTTTTCTATAGTAAATTATTCAAAAAATAATTTTTTCTGTCACAAATTTTAATTACGCCAGGGATTGCCTTTTCTATAGTAAATTTTGCAAAAAATAATTTTTTCTGTCTCAAATTTTAATTACGCCAGGGATTGCCTTTTCTATAGTAGATTATTCAAAAAATAATTTTTTACTGTCTCAAATTTTAATTACGCCAGGGATTGCCTTTTCTATAGTAAATTTTGCAAAAATTAATTTTATATTGTCGCAAATTATAATTACGCCAGGGATTGCCTTTTCTATAGTAAATTTTGCAAAAAATAATTGTTTAGTGTCGCAGATTTTAATTACGCCAGGGATTGCCTTTTCTATAGTAAATTATTCAAAAAATAATTTTTTACTGTCTCAAATTTTAATTACGCCAGGGATTGCCTTTTCTATAGTAAATTTTGCAAGAAATAATTGTTTAGTGTCTCAAATTTTAATTACGCCAGGGATTGCCTTTTCTATAGTAAATTATTCAAAAAATAATTGTTTAGTGTCGCAAATTTTAATTACGCCAGGGATTGCCTTTTCTATAGTAAATTATTCAAAAAATAATTTTTTACTGTCTCAAATTTTAATTACGCTAGGGATTGCCTTTTCTGTAGTAAATTTTGCAAAAAATAATTGTTTAGTGTCGCAAATTTTAATTAAGCCAGGGATTGCCTTTTCTATAGTAAATTATTCAAAAAATAATTTTTTCTGTCTCAAATTTTAATTACGCCAGGGATTGCCTTTTCTATAGTAAATTTTGCAAAAAATAATTGTTTAGTGTCGCAAATTTTAATTACGCCAGGGATTGCCTTTTCTATAGTAAATTATTCAAAAATCCATTTTTTACTGTCTCAAATTTTAATTCCGCCAGGGATTGCCTTTTCTATAGTAAATTATTCAAAAAATAATTTTATACTGTCGCAAATTATAATTACGCCAGGGATTGCCTTTTCTATAGTAAATTTTGCAAAAAATAATTTTTTCTGTCTCAAATTTTAATTACGCCAGGGATTGCCTTTTCTATAGTAAATTATTCAAAAAATAATTTTTTCTGTCTCAAATTTTAATTACGCCAGGGATTGCCTTTTCTATAGTAAATTTTGCAAAAAATAATTGTTTAGTGTCGCAAATTTTAATTACGCCAGGGATTGCCTTTTCTATAGTAAATTATTCAAAAATTCATTTTTTACTGTCTCAAATTTTAATTACGCCAGGGATTGCCTTTTCTATAGTAAATTATTCAAAAAATAATTTTTTCTGTCACAAATTTTAATTACGCCAGGGATTGCCTTTTCTATAGTAAATTTTGCAAAAAATAATTTTTTCTGTCTCAAATTTTAATTACGCCAGGGATTGTCTTTTCTATAGTAAATTATTCAAAAAATAATTTTTTACTGTCTCAAATTTTAATTCCGCCAGGGATTGCCTATTCTATAGTAAATTATTCAAAAAATAATTGTTTAGTGTTGCAAATTTTAATTACGCCAGGGATTGCCTTTTCTATAGTAAATTTTGCAAAAAATAATTTTTACTGTCTCAAATTTTAATTACGCCAGGGATTGCCTTTTCTATAGTAAATTATTCAAAAAATAATGGTTTAGTGTCGCAAATTTTAATTACGCCAGGGATTGCCTTTTCTATAGTAAATTATTCAAAAAATAATTGTTTAGTGTTGCAAATTTTAATTACGCCAGGGATTGCCTTTTCTATAGTAAATTATTCAAAAAATAATTTTATATTGTCGCAAATTTTAATTACGCCAGGGATTGCCTTTTCTATAGTAAATTATTCAAAAAATAATTTTTTACTGTCTCAAATTTTAATTAGGCCAGGGATTGTCTTTTCTATAGTAAATTATTCAAAAAATAATTTTTTCTGTCTCAAATTTTAATTACGCCAGGGATTGCCTTTTCTATAGTAAATTTTGCAAAAAATAATTGTTTAGTGTCGCAAATTTTAATTACGCCAGGGATTGCCTTTTCTATAGTAAATTATTCAAAAATTCATTTTTTACTGTCTCAAATTTTAATTACGCCAGGGATTGCCTTTTCTATAGTAAATTTTGCAAAAAATAATTTTATACTGTCGCAAATTATAATTACGCCAGGGATTTCCTTTTGTATAGTAAATTATTCAAAAAATAATTTTATACTGTCGCAAATTTTAAATACGCCAGGGATTGCCTTTTCTATAGTAAATTATTCAAAAAATAATTTTTTCTCTGACAAATTTTAATTACGCCAGGGATTGCCTCTTCTATAGTAAATTTTGCAAAAAATAATTTTTTACTGTTGCAAATTTTAAATACGCCAGGGATTGCCTTTTCTATAGTAAATTATTCAAAAATTCATTTTTTACTGTCTCAAATTTTAATTACGCCAGGGATTGCCTTTTCTATAGTAAATTATTCAAAAAATATTTTTTTTTGTCACAAATTTTAATTACGCCAGGGATTGCCTTTTCTATAGTAAATTTTGCAAAAAATAATTTTTTACTGTTGCAAATTTTAAATAAGCCAGGTATTGCCTTTTCTATAGTAAATTATTCATAAAATAATTTTTTACTGTCTCAAATTTTAAATACGCCAGGGATTGCCTTTTCTATAGTAAATTATTCAAAAAATTATTTTTTACTGTCTCAAATTTTAATTACGCCAGGGATTGCCTTTTCTATCGTAAATGTTGCAAAAAATAATTTTTTACTGTCTCAAATTTTAATTACGCCAGGGATTGCCTTTTCTATAGTAAATTATTCAAAAAATAATTTTTTACTGTCTCAAATTTTAATTACGCCAGGGATTGCCTTTTCTGTAGTAAATTATTCAAAAAATAATTTTATACTGTCGCAAATTATAATTACGCCAGGGATTGCCTTTTCTATAGTAAATTATTCAAAAAATAATTTTTTACTGTCTCAAATTTTAATTACGCCAGGGATTGCCTTTTCTATAGTAAATTATTCAAAAATTCATTTTATACTGTCGCAAATTTTAAATACGCCAGGGATTGCCTTTTCTATAGTAAATTTTACAAAAAATAATTGTTTAGTGTTGCAAATTTTAAATACGCCAGGGATTGCCTTTTCTATAGTAAATTATTCAAAAATTCATTTTTTACTGTCTCAAATTTTAATTACGCCAGGGATTGCCTTTTCTATAGTAAATTATTCAAAAAATAATTTTATACTGTCGCAAATTATAATTACGCCAGGGATTGCCTTTTCTATAGTAAATTATTCAAAAAATAATTTTATACTGTCGCAAATTTTAAATACGCCAGGGATTGCCTTTTCTATAGTAAATTATTCAAAAAATAATTTTTTCTGTCACAAATTTTAATTACGCCAGGGATTGCCTTTTCTATAGTAAATTTTGCAAAAAATAATTTTTTACTGTTGCAAATTTTAAATACGCCAGGGATTGCCTTTTCTATAGTAAATTATTCAAAAATTCATTTTTTACTGTCTCAAATTTTAATTACGCCAGGGATTGCCTTTTCTATAGTAAATTATTCAAAAAATAATTTTTTACTGTCTCAAATTTTAATTACGCCAGGGATTGCGTTTTCTATAGTAAATTATTCAAAAACTAATTGTTTAGTGTCGCAAATTTTAATTACGCCAGGGATTGCCTTTTCTATAGTAAATTATTCAAAAAATAATTTTTTACTGTCTCAAATTTTAAATACGGCAGGGATTGCCTTTTCTATAGTAAATTATTCAAAAAATAATTTTTTACTGTCTCAAATTTTAATTACGCCAGGGATTGCCTTTTCTATAGTAAATTATTCAAAAATTCATTTTATACTGTCGCAAATTTTAAATTCGCCAGGGATTACCTTTCTATAGTAAATTATTCAAAAAATAATTTTTTACTGTCTCAAATTTTAATTACGCCAGGGATTGCCTTTTCTATAGTAAATTATACAAAAATTCATTTTTTACTGTCTCAAATTTTAATTACGCCAGGGATTGACTTTTCTATAGTAAATTATTCAAAAATTCATTTTTTACTGTCTCAAATTTTAATTACGCCAGGGATTGACTTTTCTATAGTAAATTATTCAAAAATTAATTTTATACTGTCGCAAATTTTAAATACGCCAGGGATTGCGTTTTCTATAGTAAATTTTGCCAAAAATAATTTTTTACTGTCGCAAATTTTAAATACGCCAGGGATTGCCTTTTCTATAGTAAATTATTCAAAAAATAATTTTTTACTGTCTCAAATTTTAATTACGCCAGGGATTGCCTTTTCTATAGTAAATTATTCAAAAAATAATTTTATACTGTCTCAAATTTTAATTACGCCAGGGATTGCCTTTTCTATAGTAAATTATTCAAAAATTCATTTTTTCTGTCTCAAATTTTAATTACGCCAGGGATTGCCTTTTCTATAGTAAATTATTCAAAAAATAATTGTTTAGTGTCGCAAATTTTAATTACGCCAGGGATTGCCTTTTCTATAGTAAATTATTCAAAAATTCATTTTTTACTGTCTCAAATTTAAATTCCGCCAGGGATTGCCTTTTCTATTTTAAATTATTCAAAAAATAATTTTTTCTGTCACAAATTTTAATTACGCCAGGGATTGCCTTTTCTATAGTAAATTTTGCAAAAAATAATTTTTTCTGTCTCAAATTTTAATTACGCCAGGGATTGCCTTTTATATAGTAAATTATTCGAAAATTAATTTTTTTACTGTCGCAAATTTTAATTACGCCAGGGTTTGCCTTTTCTATAGTAAATTATTCAAAAATTCATTTTTTACTGTCACAAATTTTAATTACGCCAGGGATTGCCTTTTCTATAGTAAATTTTGCAAAAAATAATTTTTTACTGTTGCAAATTTTAAATACGCCAGGGATTGCCTTTTCTATAGTAAATTATTCAAAAAATAATTTTTTACTGTCTCAAATTTTAATTACGCCAGGGATTGCCTTTTCTATAGTAAATTATTCAAAAATTAATTTTATACTGTCGCAAATTTTAATTACGCCAGGGATTGCCTTTTCTATAGTAAATTATTCAAAAATTCATTTTTTGCTGTCTCAAATTTTAATTACGCCAGGGATTGCCTTTTCTACAGTAAATGTTGCAAAAAATAATTTTTTACTGTCTCAAATTTTAATTACGCCAGGGATTGCCTTTTCTATAGTAAATTATTCAAAAAATAATTTTTTACTGTCTCAAATTTTAATTACGCCAGGGATTGCCTTTTCTATAGTAGATTATTCAAAAAATAATTTTATACTGTCTCAAATTTTAATTACGCCATGGATTGCCTTTTCTATAGTAAATTTTGCAAAAAATAATAGTTTAGTGTCGCAAATTTTAATTACGCCAGGGATTGCCTTTTCTATAGTAAATTATTCAAAAAATAATTTTTTCTGTCGCAAATTTTAATTACGACAGGGATTGCCTTTTCTATAGAAAATTTTGCAAAAAATAATTTTTTACTGTCTCAAATTTTAATTACGCCAGGGATTGCCTTTTCTATAGTAAATTTTGCAAAAAATAATTGTTTAGTGTCGCAAATTTTAATTACGCCAGGGATTGCCTTTTCTATAGTAAATTATTCAAAAAATTATTTTATACTGTCACAAATTTTAATTACGCCAGGGATTGCCTTTTCTATAGTAAATTTTGCAAAAATTCATTTTATACTGTCGCAAATTTTAAATACGCCAGGGATTGCCTTTTCTATAGTAAATTATTCAAAAAATAATTTTTTACTGTCTCAAATTTTAATTACGCCAGGGAATGCCTTTTCTATAGTAAATTATACAAAAATTCATTTTTTACTGTCTCAAATTTTAATTACGCCAGGGATTGACTTTTCTATAGTAAATTATTCAAAAATTCATTTTTTACTGTCTCAAATTTTAATAACGCCAGGGATTGACTTTTCTATAGTAAATTATTCAAAAATTAATTTTATAATGTCGCAAATTTTAAATACGCCAGGGATTGCCTTTTCTATAGTAAATTTTGCAAAAAATAATTTTTTACTGTTGCAAATTTTAAATACGCCAGGGATTGCCTTTTCTATAGTAAATTATTCAAAAAATAATTTTTTACTGTCTCAAATTTTAATTACGCCAGGGATTGCCTTTTCTATAGTAAATTATTCAAAAATTAATTTTATACTGTCCCAAATTTTAATTACGCCAGGGATTGCCTTTTCTATAGTAAATTATTCAAAAATTCATTTTTTGCTGTCTCAAATTTTAATTACGCCAGGGATTGCCTTTTCTATAGTAAATGTTGCAAAAAATAATTTTTTACTGTCTCAAATTTTAATTACGCCAGGGATTGCCTTTTCTATAGTAAATTATTCAAAAAATAATTTTTTACTGTCTCAAATTTTAATTACGCCAGGGATTGCCTTTTCTATAGTAGATTATTCAAAAAATAATTTTATACTGTCTCAAATTTTAATTACGCCATGGATTGCCTTTTCTATAGTAAATTGTGCAAAAAATAATAGTTTAGTGTCGCAAATTTTAATTACGCCAGGGATTGCCATTTCTATAGTAAATTATTCAAAAAATAATTTTTTCTGTCGCAAATTTTAATTACGACAGGGATTGCCTTTTCTATAGTAAATTTTGCAAAAAATAATTTTTTACTGTCTCAAATTTTAATTACGCCAGGGATTGCTTTTCTATAGTAAATTTTGCAAAAAATAATTGTTTAGTGTCGCAAATTTTAATTACGCCAGGGATTGCCTTTTCTATAGTAAATTATTCAAAAAATAATTTTATACTGTCACAAATTTTAATTACGCCAGGGATTGCCTTTTCTATAGTAAATTATTCAAAAATTCATTTTTTCTGTCTCAAATTTTAATTACGCCAGGGATTGCCTTTTCTATAGTAAATTATTCAAAAAATAATTGCTTAGTGTCGCAAATTTTAATTACGCCAGGGATTGCCTTTTCTATAGTAAATTATTCAAAAATTCATTTTTTACTGTCTCAAATTTTAATTACGCCAGGGATTGCCTTTTATATAGTAAATTATTCAAAAATTAATTTTTTTACTGTCGCAAATTTTAATTACGCCAGGGATTGCCTTTTCTATAGTAAATTATTCAAAAATTCATTTTTTACTGTCACAAATTTTAATTACGCCAGGGATTGCCTTTTCTATAGTAAATTTTGCAAAAAATAATTTTTTACTGTTGCAAATTTTAAATACGCCAGGGATTGCCTTTTCTATAGTAAATTATTCAAAAAATAATTTTTTACTGTCTCAAATTTTAATTACGCCAGGGATTGCCTTTTCTATAGTAAATTATTCAAAAATTAATTTTATACTGTCGCAAATTTTAATTACGCCAGGGATTGCCATTTCTATAGTAAATTATTCAAAAATTCATTTTTTCCTGTCTCAAATTTTAATTACGCCAGGGATTGCCTTTTCTATAGTAAATGTTGCAAAAAATAATTTTTTACTGTCTCAAATTTTAATTACGCCAGGGATTGCCTTTTCTATAGTAAATTATTCAAAAAATAATTTTTTACTGTCTCAAATTTTAATTACGCCAGGGATTGCCTTTTCTATAGTAAATTTTGCAAAAAATAATTGTTTAGTGTCGCAAATTTTAATTACGCCAGGGATTGCCTTTTCTATAGTAAATTATTCAAAAAATAATTTTATACTGTCACAAATTTTAATTACGCCAGGGATTGCCTTTTCTATAGTAAATTTTGCAAAAAATAATTTTTTACTGTCTCAAATTTTAATTACGCCAGGGATTGCCTTTTCTATAGTAAATTTTGCAAAAAATAATTGTTTAGTGTCGCAAATTTTAATTACGCCAGGGATTGCCTTTTCTATAGTAAATTATTCAAAAAATAATTTTATACTGTCACAAATTTTAATTACGCCAGGGATTGCCTTTTCTATAGTAAATTTTGCAAAAATTCATTTTATACTGTCGCAAATTGTAAATACGCCAGGGATTGCCTTTTCTATAGTAAATTATTCAAAAAATAATTTTTTACTGTCTCAAATTTTAAATACGCCAGGGATTGCGTTTTCTATAGTAAATTATTCAAAAAATAATTTTTTACTGCCGCAAATTTTAATTACGCCAGGGATTGCCTTTTCTATAGTAAATTATTCAAAAATTCATTTTATACTGTCTCAAATTTTTATTACGCCAGGGATTGCCTTTTCTATAGTAAATTATTCAAAAAATAATTTTTTCTGTCACAAATTTTAATTACACCAGGGATTGCCTTTTCTATAGTAAATTATTCAAAAAATAATTTTTTACTGTCTCAAATTTTAACTACGTCAGGGATTGCCTTTTCTATAGTAAATTTTGCAAAAAATAATTTTTTACTGTCTGAAATTTTAATTACGCCAGGGATTGCCTTTTCTATAGTAAATTATTCAAAAATTCATTTTTTACTGTCTCAAAATTTAAATACGCCAGGGATTGCCTATTCTATAGTAAATTTTGCAAAAATTAATTTTATACTGTCTCAAATATTAATTACGCCAGGGATTGCCTTTTCTATAGTAAATTTTGCAAAAATTAATTTTATACTGTCGCAAATTTTAATTACGCCAGGGATTGCCTTTTCTATAGTAAATTATTCAAAAAATAATTTTATACTGTCTCAAATTTAAATTACGCCAGGGATTGCCTTTTCTATAGTAAATTTTGCAAAAAATAATTTTTTACTGTCTCAAATTTTAATTACGCCAGGGATTGCCTTTTCTATAGTAAATTTTGCAAAAAATAATTGTTTAGTGTCGCAAATTTTAATTACGCCATAGATTGCCTTTTCTATAGTAAATTATTCAAAAATTCATTTTTACTGTCTCAAATTTTAATTACGCCAGGGATTGCCTTTTCTATAGTAAATTATTCAAAAAATAATTTTTTCTGTCACAAATTTTAATTACGCCAGAGATTGCCTTTTCTATAGTAAATTTGCAAAAAATAATTTTTTCTGTCTCAAATTTTAATTACGCCAGGGATTGCTTTTTCTATAGTAAATTATTCAAAAATTCTTTTTTTCTGTCGCAAATTTTAATTACGCCAGGGATTGCCTTTTCTATAGTAAATTTTGCAAAATATAATTGTTTAGTGTCGCAAATTTTAATTACGCCAGGGATTGCCTTTTCTATAGTAAATTATTCAAAAAATAATTTTTTACTGTCTCAAATTTTAATTACGCCAAGGTTTGCCTTTTCTATAGTAAATTATTCAAAAAATATTTTTTTAGTGTCGCAAATATTAATTACGCCAGGGATTGCCTTTTCTATAGTAAATTATTCAAAAAATTATTGTTTAGTGTCGCAAATTTTAGTTACGCCAGGGATTGCCTCTTCTATAGTAAATTATTCAAAAAATAATTTTTTTACTGTCTCAAATTTTCATTACGCCAGGGATTGCCTTTTCTATAGTAAATTATTCAAAAATTCATTTTTTACTGTCTCAAATTTTAATTACGCCAGGGATTGCCTTTTCTATAGTAAATTATTCAAAAAATAATTTTTTCTGTCACAAATTTTAATTACGCCAGGGATTGCCTTTTCTATAGTAAATTTTGCAAAAAATAATTTTTTACTGTCTCAAATTATAATTAAGCCAGGGATTGCCTTTTCTATAGTAAATTATTCAAAAAATAATTTTTTACTGTCGGAAATTTTAATTACGCCAGGGATTGCCTTTTCTGTAGTAAATTATTCAAAAATTCATTTTTTACTGTCTCAAATTTTAATTACGACAGGGATTGCCTTTTCTATAGTAAATAATTCAAAAAATAATTTTTTAGTGTCGCAAATTTTAATTACGCCAGGGATTGCCTTTTCTATAGTAAATTATTCAAAAAATAATTTTTTACTGTTGCAAATTTTAAATACGCCAGGGATTGCCTTTTGTATAGTAAATTATTCAAAAAATATTTTTTTTATTGTCGCAAATTTTAATTACGCCAGGGATTGCCTTTTCTATAGTAAATTATTCAAAAAATAATTTTTTACTGTCGCAAATTTTAATTACGCCAGGGATTGCCTTTTCTATAGTAAATTTTGCAAAAAAATAATTGTTTAGTGTCGCAAATTTTAATTACGCCACGGATTGCCTTTTCTATAGTAAATTATTCAAAAAATAATTGTTTAGTGTCGCAAATTTTAATTACGCCAGGGATTGCCTTTTCTATAGTAAATTTTGCAAAAAATAATTTTTTACTGTTGCAAATTTTAAATACGCCAGGGATTGCCTTTTCTATAGTAAATTATTCAAAAAATAATTTTTTACTGTTGCAAATTTTAAATACGCCAGGGATTGCCTTTTCTATAGTAAATTATTCAAAAATAATTTTTTACTGTCTCAAATTTTAATTACGCCAGGGATTGCCTTTTCTATAGTAAATTATTCAAAAAATAATTTTTTAGTGTCGCAAATTTTAATTACGCCAGGGATTGCCTTTTCTATAGTAAATTTTGCAAAAAATAATTTTTTACTGTCTCAAATTTTAATTACGCCAGGGATTGCCTTTTCTATAGTAAATTATTCAAAAAATAATTTTTTAGTGTCGCAAATTTTAATTACGCCAGGGATTGCCTTTTCTATAGTAAATTATTCAAAAATTCATTTTTTCTGTCGCAAATTTTAATTACGCCAGGCATTGCCTTTTCTATAGTAAATTTTGCAAAAAATAATTGTTTAGTGTCGCAAATTTTAATTACGCCAGGGATTGCCTTTTCTATAGTAAATTATTCAAAAAATAATTTTTTACTGTCTCAAATTTTAATTACGCCAGGGATTGCCTTTTCTATAGTAAATTATTCAAAAAATAATTTTTTAGTGTTGCAAATTTTAAATACGCCAGGGATTGCCTTTTGTATAGTAAATTATTCAAAAAATATTTTTTTATTGTCGCAAATTTTAATTACGCCAGGGATTGCCTTTTCTGTAGTAAATTATTCAAAAATTCATTTTTTACTGTCTCAAATTTTAATTACGACAGGGATTGCCTTTTCTATAGTAAATAATTCAAAAAATAATTTTTTAGTGTCGCAAATTTTAATTACGCCAGGGATTGCCTTTTCTATAGTAAATTATTCAAAAAATAATTTTTTACTGTTGCAAATTTTAAATACGCCAGGGATTGCCTTTTGTATAGTAAATTATTCAAAAAATATTTTTTTATTGTCGCAAATTTTAATTACGCCAGGGATTGCCTTTTCTATAGTAAATTATTCAAAAAATAATTTTTTACTGTCGCAAATTTTAATTACGCCAGGGATTGCCTTTTCTATAGTAAATTTTGCAAAAAATAATTGTTTAGTGTCGCAAATTTTAATTACGCCACGGATTGCCTTTTCTATAGTAAATTATTCAAAAAATAATTGTTTAGTGTCGCAAATTTTAATTACGCCAGGGATTGCCTTTTCTATAGTAAATTTTGCAAAAAATAATTTTTTACTGTTGCAAATTTTAAATACGCCAGGGATTGCCTTTTCTATAGTAAATTATTCAAAAAATAATTTTTTACTGTTGCAAATTTTAAATACGCCAGGGATTGCCTTTTCTATAGTAAATTATTCAAAAAATAATTTTTTACTGTCTCAAATTTTAATTACGCCAGGGATTGCCTTTTCTATAGTAAATTATTCAAAAAATAATTTTTTAGTGTCGCAAATTTTAATTACGCCAGGGATTGCCTTTTCTATAGTAAATTTTGCAAAAAATAATTTTTTACTGTCTCAAATTTTAATTACGCCAGGGATTGCCTTTTCTATAGTAAATTATTCAAAAAATAATTTTTTAGTGTCGCAAATTTTAATTACGCCAGGGATTGCCTTTTCTATAGTAAATTATTCAAAAATTCATTTTTTCTGTCGCAAATTTTAATTACGCCAGGCATTGCCTTTTCTATAGTAAATTTTGCAAAAAATAATTGTTTAGTGTCGCAAATTTTAATTACGCCAGGGATTGCCTTTTCTATAGTAAATTATTCAAAAAATAATTTTTTACTGTCTCAAATTTTAATTACGCCAGGGATTGCCTTTTCTATAGTAAATTATTCAAAAAATAATTTTTTAGTGTCGTAAATTTTAATTACGCCAGGGATTGCCTTTTCTATAGTAAATTATTCAAAAATTCATTTTTTCTGTCGCAAATTTTAATTACGCCAGGGATTGCCTTTTCTATAGTAAATTTTGCAAAAAATAATTGTTTAGTGTCGCAAATTTTAATTACGCCAGGGATTGCCTTTTCTATAGTAAATTATTCAAAAAAAAATTTTTTAATGTCTCAAATTTTAATTACGCCAGGGATTGCCTTTTCTATAGTAAATTTTGCAAAAAATAATTGTTTTGTGTCGCAAATTTTAATTACGCCATGGATTGCCTTTTCTATAGTAAATTATTCAAAAAAATAATTTTTTACTGTTGCAAATTTTAAATACTCCAGGGATTGCCTTTTCTATAGTAAATTTTGCAAAAAATAATTTTTTCTGTCACAAATTTTAATTACGCCAGGGATTGCCTTTTCTATAGTAAATTATTCAAAAAACAATTTTATACTGTCTCAAATTATAATTACGCCAGGGATTGCCTTTTCTATAGTAAATTATTCAAAAAATAATTGTTTATGGTCTCAAATTTTAATTACGCCAGGGATTGCCTTTTCTATAGTAAATTTTGCAAAAAATAATTTTTTACTGTCTCAAATTTTAAATACGCCAGGGATTGCCTTTTCTATAGTAAATTATTCAAAAATTAATTTTTTACTGTCTCAAATTTTAATTACGCCAGGGATTGCCTTTTCTATAGTAAATTTTGCAAAAAATAATTGTTTAGTGTCGCAAATTTTAATTACGCCAGGGATTGCCTTTTCTAAAGTAAATTTTGCAAAAAATAATTTTTTCTGTCTCAAATTTTAATTACGCCAGGGATTGCGTTTTATATAGTAAATTTTGCAAAAAATAATTTTTTACTGTCTCAAATTTTAAATACGCCAGGGATTGCCTTTTCTATAGTAAATTATTCAAAAAATAATTTTTTACTGTCTCAAATTTTAATTACGCCAGGGATTGCCTTTTCTGTAGTAAATTTTGCAAAAAATAATTGTTTAGTGTCGCAAATTTTAATTACGCCAGGGATTGCCTTTTCTAAAGTAAATTTTGCAAAAAATAATTTTTTCTGTCTCAAATTTTAATTACGCCAGGAATTGCCTTTTATATAGTAAATTATTCAAAAATTCATTTTTTCTGTCGCAAATTTTAATTACGCCAGGGATTGCCTTTTCTATATTAAATTTTGCAAAAAATAATTGTTTAGTGTCGCAAATTTTAATTACGCCAGGGATTGCCTTTTCTATAGTAAATTATTCAAAAAATGATTTTTTACTGTCTCAAATGTTAATTACGCCAGGGATTGCCTTTTCTATAGTAAATTATTCAAAAAATAATTTTTTAGTGTCGCAAATTTTAACTACGCCAGGGATTGCCTTTTCTATAGTAAATTATTCAAAAAATAATTGTTTAGTGTCGCAAATTTTAATTACGCCAGGGATTGCCTTTTCTATAGTAAATTATTCAAAAATAATTTTTTACTGTCTCAAATTTTAATTACGCCAGGGATTGCCTATTCTATAGTAAATTTTTCAAAAAATAATTTTTTACTGTCTCAAATTATAATTACGCCAGGGATTGCCTTTTCTATAGTAAATTATTCAAAAAATAATTTTATACTGTCGCAAATTTTAATTACGCCAGGGATTGCCTTTTCTATAGTAAATTTTGCAAAAAATAATTGTTTAGTGTCGCAAATTATAAATACGCCAGGGATTGCCTTTTCTATAGTAAATTTTGCAAAAAATAATTTTTTCTGTCACAAATTTTAATTACGCCAGGGATTGCCTTTTCTATAGTAAATTATTCAAAAATTCATTTTTTCTGTCGCAAATTTTAATTACGCCAGGGATTGCCTTTTATATAGTAAATTATTCAAAAATTCATTTTTTACTGTCTCAAATTTTAATTACGACAGGGATTGCCTTTTCTATAGTAAATTATTCAAAAAATAATTTTTTAGTGTCGCAAATTTTAATTACGCCAGGGATTGCCTTTTCTATAGTAAATTATTCAAAAAATAATTTTCTACTGTTGCAAATTTTAAATACGCCAGGGATTGCCTTTTGTATAGTAAATTATTCAAAAAATATTTTTTTACTGTCGCAAATTTTAATTACGCCAGGGATTGCCTTTTCTATAGTAAATTATTCAAAAAATAATTTTTTACTATCGCAAATTTTAATTACGCCAGGGATTGCCTTTTCTATAGTAAATTTTGCAAAAAATAATTGTTTAGTGTCGCAAATTTTAATTACGCCACGGATTGCCTTTTCTATAGTAAATTATTCAAAAAATAATTGTTTAGTGTCGCAAATTTTAATTACGCCAGGGATTGCCTTTTCTATAGCAAATTTTGCAAAAAATAATTTTTTACTGATGCAAATTTTAAATACGCCAGGGATTGCCTTTTCTATAGTAAATTATTCAAAAAATAATTTTTTACTGTTGCAAATTTTAAATACGCCAGGGATTGCCTTTTCTATAGTAAATTATTCAAAAAATAATTTTTTACTGTCTCAAATTTTAATTACGCCAGGGATTGCCTTTTCTATAGTAAATTATTCAAAAAATAATTTTTTACTGTCTCAAATTTTAATTACGCCAGGGATTGCCTTTTCTATAGTAAATTATTCAAAAAATAAATTTTTAGTGTCGCAAATTTTAATTACGCCAGGGATTGCCTTTTCTATAGTAAATTATTCAAAAATTCATTTTTTCTGTCGCAAATTTTAATTACGCCAGGGATTGCCTTTTCTATAGTAAATTTTGCAAAAAATAATTGTTTAGTGTCGCAAATTTTAATTACGCCAGGGATTGCCTTTTCTATAGTAAATTATTCAAAAAATAATTTTTTACTGTCTCAAATTTTAATTACGCCAGGGATTGCCTTTTCTATAGTAAATTATTCAAAAAATTTTTTTTACTGTCTCAAATTTTAATTACGCCAGGGATTGCCTTTTCTATAGTAAATTATTCAAAAAATAATTTTTTAGTGTCGCAAATTTTAACTACGCCAGGGATTGCCTTTTCTATAGTAAATTATTCAAAAAATAATTGTTTAGTGTCGCAAATTTTAATTACGCCAGGGATTGCCTTTTCTATAGTAAATTATTCAAAAATAATTTTTTACTGTCTCAAATTTTAATTACGCCAGGGATTGCCTATTCTATAGTAAATTTTTCAAAAAATAATTTTTTACTGTCTCAAATTATAATTACGCCAGGGATTGCCTTTTCTATAGTAAATTATTCAAAAAATAATTTTATACTGTCGCTAATTTTAATTACGCCAGGGATTGCCTTTTCTATAGTAAATTTTGCAAAAAATAATTGTTTAGTGTCGCAAATTATAAATACGCCAGGGATTGCCTTTTCTATAGTAAATTTTGCAAAAAATAATTTTTTCTGTCACAAATTTTAATTACGCCAGGGATTGCCTTTTCTATAGTAAATTATTCAAAAATTCATTTTTTCTGTCGCAAATTTTAATTACGCCAGGGATTGCCTTTTATATAGTAAATTATTCAAAAATTCATTTTTTACTGTCTCAAATTTTAATTACGACAGGGATTGCCTTTTCTATAGTAAATTATTCAAAAAATAATTTTTTAGTGTCGCAAATTTTAATTACGCCAGGGATTGCCTTTTCTATAGTAAATTATTCAAAAAATAATTTTCTACTGTTGCAAATTTTAAATACGCCAGGGATTGCCTTTTGTATAGTAAATTATTCAAAAAATATTTTTTTACTGTCGCAAATTTTAATTACGCCAGGGATTGCCTTTTCTATAGTAAATTATTCAAAAAATAATTTTTTACTGTCGCAAATTTTAATTACGCCAGGGATTGCCTTTTCTATAGTAAATTTTGCAAAAAATAATTGTTTAGTGTCGCAAATTTTAATTACGCCACGGATTGCCCTTTCTATAGTAAATTATTCAAAAAATAATTGTTTAGTGTCGCAAATTTTAATTACGCCAGGGATTGCCTTTTCTATAGCAAATTTTGCAAAAAATAATTTTTTACTGTTGCAAATTTTAAATACGCCAGGGATTACCTTTTCTATAGTAAATTATTCAAAAAATAATTTTTTACTGTTGCAAATTTTAAATACGCCAGGGATTGCCTTTTCTATAGTAAATTATTCAAAAAATAATTTTTTACTGTCTCAAATTTTAATTACGCCAGGGATTGCCTTTTCTATAGTAAATTATTCAAAAAATAATTTTTTAGTGTCGCAAATTTTAATTACGCCAGGGATTGCCTTTTCTATAGTAAATTTTGCAAAAAATAATTTTTTACTGTCTCAAATTTTAATTACGCCAGGGATTGCCTTTTCTATAGTAAATTATTCAAAAAATAATTTTTTACTGTCTCAAATTTTAATTACGCCAGGGATTGCCTTTTCTATAGTAAATTATTCAAAAAATAATTTTTTAGTGTCGCAAATTTTAATTACGCCAGGGATTGCCTTTTCTATAGTAAATTATTCAAAAATTCATTTTTTCTGTCGCAAATTTTAATTACGCCAGGGATTGCCTTTTCTATAGTAAATTTTGCAAAAAATAATTGTTTAGTGTCGCAAATTTTAATTACGCCAGGGATTGCCTTTTCTATAGTAAATTATTCAAAAAATAATTTTTTACTGTCTCAAATTTTAATTACGCCAGGGATTGCCTTTTCTATAGTAAATTATTCAAAAAAAATTTTTTAGTGTCGCAAATTTTAATTACGCCAGGGATTGCCTTTTCTATAGTAAATTATTCAAAAATTCATTTTTTCTGTCGCAAATTTTAATTTCTCCAGGGATTGCCTTTTCTATAGTAAATTTTGCAAAAAATAATTGTTTAGTGTCGCAAATTTTAATTACGCCAGGGATTGCCTTTTCTATAGTAAATTATTTAAAAAATAATTTTTTACTCTCTCAAATTTTAATTACGCCAGGGATTGCCTTTTCTATAGTAAATTTTGCAAAAAATAATTGTTTAGTGTCGCAAATTTTAATTACGCCATGGATTGCCTTTTCTATAGTAAATTATTCAAAAAAATAATTTTTTACTGTTGCAAATTTTAAATACGCCAGGGATTGCCTTTTCTATTGTAAATTTTGCAAAAAATAATTTTTTCTGTCACAAATTTTAATTACGCCAGGGATTGCCTTTTCTATAGTAAATTATTCAAAAAACAATTTTATACTGTCTCAAATTATAATTACGCCAGGGATTGCCTTTTCTATAGTAAATTATTCAAAAAATAATTGTTTACTGTCGCTAATTTTAATTACGCCAGGGATTGCCTTTCCTATAGTAAATTATTCAAAAAATAATTTTATACTGTCTCAAATTTTAATTACGCCAGGGATTGCCTTTTCTATAGTAAATTTTGCAAAAAATAATTTTTTACTGTCTCAAATTTTAAATACGCCAGGGATTGCCTTTTCTATAGTAAATTATTCAAAAAATAATTTTTTACTGTCTCAAATTTTAATTACGCCAGGGATTGCCTTGTCTATAGTAAATTATTCAAAAAATAATTGTTTAGTGTCGCAAATTTTAATTACGCCAGGGATTGCCTTTTCTATAGCAAATTTTGCAAAAAATAATTTTTTACTGTTGCAAATTTTAAATACGCCAGGGATTGCCATTTCTATAGTAAATTATTCAAAAAATAATTTTTTACTGTTGCAAATTTTAAATACGCCAGGGATTGCCTTTTCTATAGTAAATTATTCAAAAAATAATTTTTTACTGTTGCAAATTTTAAATACGCCAGGGATTGCCTTTTCTATAGTAAATTATTCAAAAAATAATTTTTTATTGTCTCAAATTTTAATTACGCCAGGGATTGCCTTTTCTATAGTAAATTATTCAAAAAATAATTTTTTAGTGTCGCAAATTTTAATTACGCCAGGGATTGCCTTTTCTATAGTAAATTTTGCAAAAAATAATTTTTTACTGTCTCAAATTTTAATTACGCCAGGGATTGCCTTTTCTATAGTAAATTATTCAAAAAATAATTTTTTACTGTCTCAAATTTTAATTACGCCAGGGATTGCCTTTTCTATAGTAAATTATTCAAAAAATAATTTTTTAGTGTCGCAAATTTTAATTACGCCAGGGATTGCCTTTTCTATAGTAAATTATTCAAAAATTCATTTTTTCTGTCGCGAATTTTAATTACGCCAGGGATTGCCTTTTCTATAGTAAATTTTGCAAAAAATAATTGTTTAGTGTCGCAAATTTTAATTACGCCAGGGATTGCCTTTCTATAGTAAATTATTCAAAAAATAATTTTTTACTCTCTCAAATTTTAATTACGCCAGGGATTGCCTTTTCTATAGTAAATTATTCAAAAAATAATTTTTTAGTGTCGCAAATTTTAATTACGCCAGGGATTGCCTTTTCTATAGTAAATTATTCAAAAATTCATTTTTTCTGTCGCAAATTTTAATTACGCCAGGGATTGCCTTTTCTATAGTAAATTTTGCAAAAAATAATTGTTTAGTGTCACAAATTTTAATTACGCCAGGGATTGCCTTTTCTATAGTAAATTATTTAAAAAATAATTTTTTACTCTCTCAAATTTTAATTACGCCAGGGATTGCCTTTTCTATAGTAAATTTTGCAAAAAATAATTGTTTAGTGTCGCAAATTTTAATTACGCCATGGATTGCCTTTTCTATAGTAAATTATTCAAAAAAATAATTTTTTACTGTTGCAAATTTTAAATACGCCAGGGATTGCCTTTTCTATAGTAAATTTTGCAAAAAATAATTTTGTCTGTCACAAATTTTAATTACGCCAGGGATTGCCTTTTCTATAGTAAATTATTCAAAAAACAATTTTATACTGTCTCAAATTATAATTACGCCAGGGATTGCCTTTTCTATAGTAAATTATTCAAAAAATAATTGTTTAGTGTCTCAAATTTTAATTACGCCAGGGATTGCCTTTTCTATAGTAAATTATTCAAAAAATAATTTTATACTGTCTCAAATTTTAATTACGCCAGGGATTGCCTTTTCTATAGTAAATTTTGCAAAAAATAATTTTTTACTGTCTCAAATTTTAATAACGCCAGGGATTGCCTTTTCTATAGTAAATTATTCAAAAAATAATTTTTTACTGTCTCAAATTTTAATTACGCCAGGGATTGCCTTTTCTATAGTAAATTTTGCAAAAAATAATTGTTGAGTGTCGCAAATTTTAATTACGCCAGGGATTGCCTTTTCTAAAGTAAATTTTGCAAAAAATAATTTTTTCTGTCTCAAATTTTAATTACGCCAGGGATTGCCTTTTATATAGTAAATTATTCAAAAATTCATTTTTTCTGTCGCAAATTTTAATTACGCCAGGGATTGCCTTTTCTATAGTAAATTTTGCAAAAGATAATTGTTTAGTGTCACAAATTTTAATTACGCCAGGGATTGCCTTTTCTATAGTAAATTATTCAAAAAATGATTTTTTACTGTCTCAAATTTTAATTACGCCAGGGATTGCCTTTTCTATAGTAAATTATTCAAAAAATAATTTTTTAGTGTCGCAAATTTTAACTACGCCAGGGATTGCCTTTTCTATAGTAAATTATTCAAAAAATAATTGTTTAGTGTCGCAAATTTTAATTACGCCAGGGATTGCCTTTTCTATTGTAAATTATTCAAAAAATAATTTTTTACTGTCTCAAATTTTAATTACGCCAGGGATTGCCTTTTCTATAGTAAATTTTGCAAAAAATAATTTTTTACTGTCTCAAATTATAATTACGCCAGGGATTGCCTTTTCTATAGTAAATTATTCAAAAAATAATTTTATACTGTCGCAAATTTTAATTACGCCAGGGATTGCCTTTTCTATAGTAAATTTTGCAAAAAATAATTGTTTAGTGTCGCAAATTATAAATACGCCAGGGATTGCCTTTTCTATAGCAAATTTTGCAAAAAATAATTTTTTCTGTCACAAATTCTAATTACGCCAGGGATTGCCTTTTCTATAGTAAATTATTCAAAAAATAATTTTATACTGTCTCAAATTATAATTACGCCAGGGATTGCCTTTTCTATAGTAAATTATTCAAAAAATAATTGTTTAGTGTCTCAAATTTTAATTACGCCAAGGATTGCCTTTTCTATAGTAAATTATTCAAAAAATAATTTTATACTGTCTCAAATTTTAATTACGCCAGGGATTGCCTTTTCTATAGTAAATTTTGCAAAAAATGATTTTTTACTGTCTCAAATTTTAAATACGCCAGGGATTGCCTTTTCTATAGTAAATTATTCAAAAAATAATTTTTTACTGTCTCAAATTTTAATTACGCCAGGGATTGCCTTTTCTATAGTAAATTTTGCAAAAAATAATTGTTTAGTGTCGCAAATTTTAATTACGCCAGGGGTTGCCTTTTCTATAGTAAATTATTGAAAAAATAATTGTTTAGTGTCGCAAATTTTAATTTCGCCAGGGATTGCCTTTTCTATAGTAAATTATTCAAAAAATAATTTTTTACTGTTGCAAATTTTAAATACGCCAGGTATTGCCTTTTCTATAGTAAATTATTCAAAAAATAATTTTTTACTGTCTCAAATTTTAATTACGCCAGGGATTGCCTTTTCTATAGTAAATTTTGCAAAAAAAAATTGTTTAGTGTCGCAAATTTTAATTACGCCATGGATTGCCTTTTCTATAGTAAATTATTCAAAAAATAATTTTTTACTGTTGCAAATTTTAAATACGCCAGGGATTGCCTTTTCTATAGTAAATTTTGCAAAAAATAATTTTTTCTGTCATAAATTTAAATTACGCCAGGGATTGCCTTTTCTATAGTAAATTATTCAAAAAATAATTTTATATTGTCTCAAATTATAATTACGCCAGGGATTGCCTTTTATATAGTAAATTATTCAAAAAATAATTGTTTAGTGTCTCAAATTTTAATTACGCCAGGGATTGCCTTTTCTATAGTAAATTATTCAAAAAATAATTTTATACTGTCTCAAATTTTAATTACGCCAGGGATTGCCTTTTCTATAGTAAATTTTGCAAAAAATAATTTTTTACTGTCGCAAATTTTAATTACGCCAGGGATTGCCTTTTCTATAGTAAATTTTGCAAAAAATAATTTTTTCTGTCTCAAATTTTAATTACGCCAGGGATTGCCTTTTATATAGTAAATTATTCAAAAATTCATTTTTTCTGTCGCAAATTTTAATTACGCCAGGGATTGCCTTTTCTATAGTAAATTTTGCAAAAAATAATTGTTTAGTGTCGCAAATTTTAATTACGCCAGGGATTGCCTTTTCTATAGTAAATTATTCAAAAAATGATTTTTTACTGTCTCAAATTTTAATTACGCCAGGGATTGCCTTTTCTATAGTAAATTATACAAAAAATAATTTTTTAGTGTCGCAAATTTTAATTACGCCAGGGATTGCCTTTTTTATAGTAAATTATTCAAAAAATAATTGTTTAGTGTCGCAAATTTTAATTACGCCAGGGATTGCCTTTTCTATAGTAAATTATTCAAAAAATAATTTTTTACTGTCTCAAATTTTAATTACGCCAGGGATTGCCTTTTCTATAGTAAATTTTGCAAAAAATAATTTTTTACTGTCTCAAATTATAATTACGCCAGGGTTTGCCTTTTCTATAGTAAATTATTCAAAAAATAATTTTATACTGTCGCAAATTTTAATTACGCCAGGGATTGCCTTTTCTATAGTAAATTTTGCAAAAAATAATTGTTTAGTGTCGCAAATTATAAATACGCCAGGGATTGCCTTTTCTATAGTAAATTTTGCAAAAAATAATTTTTTCTGTCACAAATTTTAATTACGCCAGGGACTGCCTTTTCTATAGTAAATTATTCAAAAAATAATTTTATACTGTCTCAAATTTTAAATACGCCAGGGATTGCCTTTTCTATAGTAAATTATTCAAAAAATAATTTTTTACTGTCTCAAATTTTAATTACGCCAGGGATTGCCTTTTCTATAGTAAATTTTGCAAAAAATATTTTTTTCTGTCACAAATTTTAATTACGCCAGGGATTGCCTTTTCTATAGTAAATTATTCAAAAAATAATTTTATACTGTCTCAAATTATAATTACGCCAGGGATTGCCTTTTCTATAGTAAATTATTCAAAAAATAAATGTTTAGTGTCTCAAATTTTAATTACGCCAGGGACTGCCTTTTCTATAGTAAATTATTCAAAAAATTATTTTATACTGTCTCAAATTTTAATTACGCCAGGGATTGCCTTTTCTATAGTAAATTTTGCAAAAAATAATTTTTTACTGTCTCAAATTTTAAATACGCCAGGGATTGCCTTTTCTATAGTAAATTATTCAAAAAATAATTTTTTACTGTCTCAAATTTTAATTACGCCAGGGATTGCCTTTTCTATAGTAAATTTTGCAAAAAATAATTGTTAAGTGTCGCAAATTTTAATTACGCCAGGGGTTGCCTTTTCTATAGTAAATTATTCAAAAAATAATTGTTTAGTGTCGCAAATTTTAATTTCGCCAGGGATTGCCTTTTCTATAGTAAATTATTCAAAAAATAATTTTTTACTGTTGCAAATTTTAAATACGCCAGGGATTGCCTTTTCTATAGTAAAATATTCAAAAAATAATTTTTTACTGTCTCAAATTTTAATTACGCCAGGGATTGCCTTTTCTATAGTAAATTTTGCAAAAAATAATTGTTTAGTGTCGCAAATTTTAATTACGCCAGGGATTGCCTTTTCTATAGTAAATTATTCAAAAAATAATTTTTTACTGTCTCAAATTTTAATTACGCCAGGGATTGCCTATTCTATAGTAAATTATTCAAACAATAATTTTTTACTGTCTCAAATTTTAATTACGCCAGGGATTGCCTTTTCTATAGTAAATTATTCAAAAAATAATTTTTTACTGTCTCAAATTTTAATTACGCCAGGGATTGTCTTTTCTATAGTAAATTATTCAAAAAATAATTTTTTAGTGTCGCAAATTTTAATTACGCCAGGGATTGTCTTTTCTATAGTAAATTATTCAAAAATTCATTTTTTACTGTCTCAAATTTTAATTACGCCAGGGATTGCCTTTTCTATAGTAAATTATTCAAAAAATAATTTTTTACTGTCTCAAATTTTAATTACGCCAGGGATTGCCTTTTCTATAGTAAATTTTGCAAAAAATAATTTTTTACTGTCGCAAATTATAATTACGCCAGGGATTGCCTTTTCTATAGTAAATTATTAAAAAAATAAGTTTTTCTGTCACAAATTTTAATTACGCCAGGGATTGCCTTTTCTATAGTAAATTTTTAAAAAATTTGTTTAGTGTCGCAAATTATAATTACGCCAGGGATTGCCTTTTCTATAGTAAATTATTCAAAAAATAATTTTTTACTGTCTCAAATTTTAATTACGCCAGGGATTGCCTTTTCTATAGTAAATTTTGCAAAAAATAATTGTTTAGTGTCGCAAATTTTAATTACGCCAGGGATTGCCTTTTCTATAGTAAATTATTCAAAAAATAATTTTTTACTGTCTCAAATTTTAATTACGCCAGGGATTGCCTTTTCTATAGTAAATTATTCAAAAAATAATTTTTTACTGTTGCAAATTTTAAATACGCCAGGGATTGCCTTTTCTATAGTAAATTTTGCAAAAAATAATTTTTTCTGTCATAAATTTAAATTACGCCAGGGATTGCCTTTTCTATAGTAAATTATTCAAAAAATAATTTTATATTGTCTCAAATTATAATTACGCCAGGGATTGCCTTTTCTATAGTAAATTATTCAAAAAATATTTGTTTAGTGTCTCAAATTTTAATTACGCCAGGGATTGCCTTTTCTATAGTAAATTATTCAAAAAATAATTTTATACTGTCTCAAATTTTAATTACGCCAGGGATTGCCTTTTCTATAGTAAATTTTGCAAAAAATAATTTTTTACTGTCTCAAATTTTAAATACGCCAGGGATTGCCTTTTCTATAGTAAATTATTCAAAAAATAATTTTTTACTGTCTCAAATTTTAATTACGCCAGGGATTGCCTTTTCTATAGTAAATTTTGAAAAAAATAATTGTTTAGTGTCGCAAATTATAATTACGCCAGGGATTGCCTTTTCTATAGTAAATTATTCAAAAAATAATTTTTTACTGTCTCAAATTTTAATTACGCCAGGGATTGTCTTTTCTATAGTAAATTATTCAAAAAATAATTTTTTAGTGTCGCAAATTTTAATTACGCCAGGGATTGTCTTTTCTATAGTAAATTATTCAAAAATTCATTTTTTACTGTCTCAAATTTTAATTACGCCATGGATTGCCTTTTCTATAGTAATTTATTCAAAAAATAATTTTTTACTGTTGCAAATTTTAAATACGCCAGGGATTGCCTTTTCTATAGTAAATTTTGCAAAAAATAATTTTTTCTGTCATAAATTTAAATTACGCCAGGGATTGCCTTTTCTATAGTAAATTATTCAAAAAATAATTTTATATTGTCTCAAATTATAATTACGCCAGGGATTGCCTTTTCTATAGTAAATTATTCAAAAAATAATTGTTTAGTGTCTCAAATTTTAATTACCCCAGGGATTGCCTTTTCTATAGTAAATTATTCAAAAAATAATTTTATACTGTCTCAAATTTTAATTACGCCAGGGATTGCCTTTTCTATAGTAAATTTTGCAAAAAATAATTTTTTACTGTCTCAAATTTTAAATACGCCAGGGATTGCCTTTTCTATAGTAAATTATTCAAAAAATAATTTTTTACTGTCTCAAATTTTAATTACGCCAGGGATTGCCTTTTCTATAGTAAATTTTGCAAAAAATAATTGTTTAGTGTCGCAAATTTTAATTACGCCAGGGATTGCCTTTTCTATAGTAAATTTTGCAAAAAATAATTTTTTCTGTCTCAAATTTTAATTACGCCAGGGATTGCCCTTTATATAGTAAATTATTCAAAAATTCATTTTTTCTGTCGCAAATTTTAATTACGCCAGGGATTGTCTTTTCTATAGTAAATTTTGCAAAAAATAATTGTTTAGTGTCGCAAATTTTAATTACGCCAGGGATTGCCTTTTCTATAGTAAATTATTCAAAAAATGATTTTTTACTGTCTCAAATTTTAATTACGCCAGGGATTGCCTTTTCTATAGTAAATTATACAAAAAATAATTTTTTAGTGTCGCAAATTTTAATTACGCCAGGGATTGCCTTTTCTATAGTAAATTATTCAAAAAATAATTGTTTAGTGTCGCAAATTTTAATTACGCCAGGGATTGCCTTTTCTATAGTAAATTATTCAAAAAATAATTTTTTACTGTCTCAAATTTTAATTACACCAGGGATTGCCTTTTCTATAGTAAATTTTGCAAAAAATAATTTTTTACTGTCTCAAATTATAATTACGCCAGGGTTTGCCTTTTCTATAGTAAATTATTCAAAAAATAATTTTATACTGTCGCAAATTTTAATTACGCCAGGGATTGCCTTTTCTATAGTAAATTTTGCAAAAAATAATTGTTTAGTGTCGCAAATTATAAATACGCCAGGGATTGCCTTTTCTATAGTAAATTTTGCAAAAAATAATTTTTTCTGTCACAAATTTTAATTACGCCAGGGACTGCCTTTTCTATAGTAAATTATTCAAAAAATAATTTTATACTGTCTCAAATTTTAAATACGCCAGGGATTGCCTTTCTATAGTAAATTATTCAAAAAATAATTTTTTACTGTCCCAAATTTTAATTACGCCAGGGATTGCCTTTTCTATAGTAAATTTTGCAAAAAATATTTTTTTCTGTCACAAATTTTAATTACGCCAGGGATTGCCTTTTCTATAGCAAATTATTCAAAAAATAATTTTATACTGTCTCAAATTATAATTACGCCAGGGATTGCCCTTTTCTATAGAAAATTATTCAAAAAATAATTGTTTAGTGTCTCAAATTTTAATTACGCCAGGGACTGCCTTTTCTATAGTAAATTATTCAAAAAATAATTTTATACTGTCTCAAATTTTAATTACGCCAGGGATTGCCTTTTCTATAGTAAATTTTGCAAAAAATAATTTTTTACTGTCTCAAATTTTAAATACGCCAGGGATTGCCTTTTCTATAGTAAATTATTCAAAAAATAATTTTTTACTGTCTCAAATTTTAATTACGCCAGGGATTGCCTTTTCTATAGTAAATTTTGCAAAAAATAATTGTTAAGTGTCGCAAATTTTAATTACGCCAGGGGTTGCCTTTTCTATAGTAAATTATTCAAAAAATAATTGTTTAGTGTCACAAATTTTAATTTCGCCAGGGATTGCCTTTTCTATAGTAAATTATTCAAAAAATAATTTTTTACTGTTGCAAATTTTAAATACGCCAGGGATTGCCTTTTCTATAGTAAAATATTCAAAAAATAATTTTTTACTGTCTCAAATTTTAATTACGCCAGGGATTGCCTTTTCTATAGTAAATTTTGCAAAAAATAATTTTTTACTGTCTCAAATTTTAAATACGCCAGGGATTGCCTTTTCTATAGTAAATTATTCAAAAAATAATTTTTTACTGTCTCAAATTTTAATTACGCCAGGGATTGCCTTTTCTATAGTAAATTTTGCAAAAAATAATTGTTAAGTGTCGCAAATTTTAATTACGCCAGGGGTTGCCTTTTCTATAGTAAATTATTCAAAAAATAATTGTTTAGTGTCGCAAATTTTAATTTCGCCAGGGATTGCCTTTTCTATAGTAAATTATTCAAAAAATAATTTTTTACTGTTGCAAATTTTAAATACGCCAGGGATTGCCTTTTCTATAGTAAAATATTCAAAAAATAATTTTTTACTGTCTCAAATTTTAATTACGCCAGGGATTGCCTTTTCTATAGTAAATTTTGCAAAAAATAATTGTTTAGTGTCGCAAATTTTAATTACGCCAGGGATTGCCTTTTCTATAGTAAATTATTCAAAAAATAATTTTTTACTGTCTCAAATTTTAATTACGCCAGGGATTGCCTATTCTATAGTAAATTATTCAAACAATAATTTTTTACTGTCTCAAATTTTAATTACGCCAGGGATTGCCTTTTCTATAGTAAATTATTCAAAAAATAATTTTTTACTGTCTCAAATTTTAATTACGCCAGGGATTGTCTTTTCTATAGTAAATTATTCAAAAAATAATTTTTTAGTGTCGCAAATTTTAATTACGCCAGGGATTGTCTTTTCTATAGTAAATTATTCAAAAATTCATTTTTTACTGTCTCAAATTTTAATTACGCCAGGGATTGCCTTTTCTATAGTAAATTATTCAAAAAATAATTTTTTACTGTCTCAAATTTTAATTACGCCAGGGATTGCCTTTTCTATAGTAAATTTTGCAAAAAATAATTTTTTACTGTCGCAAATTATAATTACGCCAGGGATTGCCTTTTCTATAGTAAATTATTCAAAAAATAATTTTTTCTGTCACAAATTTTAATGACGCCAGGGATTGCCTTTTCTATAGTAAATTTTGAAAAAAATAATTGTTTAGTGTCGCAAATTATAATTACGCCAGGGATTGCCTTTTCTATAGTAAATTATTCAAAAAATAATTTTTTACTGTCTCAAATTTTAATTACGCCAGGGATTGCCTTTTCTATAGTAAATTTTGCAAAAAATAATTGTTTAGTGTCGCAAATTTTAATTACGCCAGGGATTGCCTTTTCTATAGTAAATTATTCAAAAAATAATTTTTTACTGTCTCAAATTTTAATTACGCCAGGGATTGCCTTTTCTATAGTAAATTATTCAAAAAATAATTTTTTACTGTCTCAAATTTTAAATACGCCAGGGATTGCCTTTTCTATAGTAAATTATTCTAAATATAATTTTTTACTGTCTCAAATTTTAATAACGCCAGGGATTGCCTTTTCTATACTAAATTATTCAAAAAATAATTTTTTAGTGTCGCAAATTTTAATTATGCCAGGGATTGTCTTTTCTATAGTAAATTATTCAAAAATTCATTTTTTACTGTCTCAAATTTTAATTACGCCAGGGATTGCCTTTTCTATAGTAAATTATTCAAAAAATAATTTTTTACTGTCTCAAATTTTAATTACGCCAGGGATTGCCTTTTCTATAGTAAATTTTGCAAAAAATCATTTCTTACTGTCGCAAATTATAATTACGCCAGGGATTGCCTTTTCTATAGTAAATTATTCAAAAAATAATTTTTTCTGTCACAAATTTTAATTACGCCAGGGATTGCCTTTTCTATAGTAAATTTTGCAAAAAATAATTGTTTAGTGTCGCAAATTTTAATTACGCCAGGGATTGCCTTTTCTATAGTAAATTATTCAAAAAATAATTGTTTAGTGTCTCAAATTTTAATTACGCCAGGGATTGCCTTTTCTATAGTAAATTTTGCAAAAAATAATTTTTTACTGTCTCAAATTTTAATTACGCCAGGGATTGCCTTTTCTATAGTAAATTATTCAAAAAATAATTTTTTACTGTCTCAAATTTTAATTACGCAGGGATTTTTCTATAGTAAATTATTCAAAAAATAATTTTTTAGTGTCGCAAATTTTAATTACGCCAGGCATTGCCTTTTCTATAGTAAATTATTCAAAAAATAATTTTATACTGTCGCAAATTATAATTACGCCAGCGATTGCCTTTTCTCTAGTAAATTTTGCAAAAAATAATTTTTTACTGTCTCAAATTTTAACTACGCCAGGGATTGCCTTTTCTATAGTAAATTTTGCAAAAAATAATTTTATACTGTCTCAAATTTTAATTACGCCAGGGATTGCCTTTTCTATAGTAAATTTTGCAAAAAATAATTTTTTACTGTCTCAAATTTTAAATACGCCAGGGATTGCCTTTTCTATAGTAAATTATTCAAAAAAATAATTTTTTACTGTCTCAAATTTTAATTACGCCAGGGATTGCCTTTTCTATAGTAAATTTTGCAAAAAATAATTGTTTAGTGTCGCAAATTTTAATTACGCCAGGGATTGCCTTTTCTATAGTAAATTATTCAAAACATAATTGTTTAGTGTCGCAAATTTTAATTACGCCAGGGATTGCCTTTTCTATAGTAAATTATTCAAAAAATAATTTTTTACTGTTGCAAATTTTAAATACGCCAGGGATTGCCTTTTCTATAGTAAATAATTCAAAAAATAATTTTTTATTGTCTCAAATTTTAATTACGCCAGGGATTGCCTTTTCTATAGTAAATTTTCCATAAAATAATTGTTTAATGTCGCAAATTTTAATTACGCCAGGGATTGCCTTTTCTGTAGTAAATTATTCAAAAAATAATTTTTTACTGTCTCAAATTTTAATTACGCCAGGGATTGCCTTTTCTATAGTAAATTTTGCAAAAAATAATTGTTTAGTGTCGCAAATTATAATTACGCCGGGGATTGCCTTTTCTATAGTAAATTATTAAAAAAAATAATTTTTTACTGTCTCAAATTTTAATTACGCCAGGGATTGCCTTGTCTATAGTAAATTTTGCAAAAAACAATTGTTTAGTGTCGCAAATTTTAATTACGCCAGAGATTGCCTTTTCTATAGTAAATTATTCAAAAAATAATTTTTTACTGTCTCAAATTTTAATTACGCCAGGGATTGCCTTTTCTATAGTAAATTATTCAAAAAATAATTTTTTACTGTCTCAAATTTTAATTACGCCAGGGATTGCCTTTTCTATAGTAAATTATTCAAAATATAATTTTTTACTGTCTCAAATTTTAATAACGCCAGGGATTGCCTTTTCTATACTAAATTATTCAAAAAATAATTTTTTAGTGTCGCAAATTTTAATTATGCCAGGGATTGTCTTTTCTATAGTAAATTATTCAAAAATTCATTTTTTACTGTCTCAAATTTTAATTACGCCAGGGATTGCCTTTTCTATAGTAAATTATTCAAAAAATAATTTTTTACTGTCTCAAATTTTAATTACGCCAGGCATTGCCTTTTCTATAGTAAATTATTCAAAAAATAATTTTATACTGTCGCAAATTATAATTACGCCAGCGATTGCCTTTTCTCTAGTAAATTTTGCAAAAAATAATTTTTTACTGTCTCAAATTTTAACTACGCCAGGGATTGCCTTTTCTATAGTAAATTTTGCAAAAAATAATTTTATACTGTCTCAAATTTTAATTACGCCAGGGATTGCCTTTTCTATAGTAAATTTTGCAAAAAATAATTTTTTACTGTCTCAAATTTTAAATACGCCAGGGATTGCCTTTTCTATAGTAAATTATTCAAAAAAATAATTTTTTTCTGTCTCAAATTTTAATTACGCCAGGGATTGCCTTTTCTATAGTAAATTTTGCAAAAAATAATTGTTTAGTGTCGCAAATTTTAATTACGCCAGGGATTGCCTTTTCTATAGTAAATTATTCAAAACATAATTGTTTAGTGTCGCAAATTTTAATTACGCCAGGGATTGCCTTTTCTATAGTAAATTATTCAAAAAATAATTTTTTACTGTTGCAAATTTTAAATACGCCAGGGATTGCCTTTTCTATAGTAAATAATTCAAAAAATAATTTTTTATTGTCTCAAATTTTAATTACGCCAGGGATTGCCTTTTCTATAGTAAATTTTCCATAAAATAATTGTTTAATGTCGCAAATTTTAATTACGCCAGGGATTGCCTTTTCTGTAGTAAATTATTCAAAAAATAATTTTTTACTGTCTCAAATTTTAATTACGCCAGGGATTGCCTTTTCTATAGTAAATTTTGCAAAAAATAATTGTTTAGTGTCGCAAATTATAATTACGCCGGGGATTGCCTTTTCTATAGTAAATTATTAAAAAAAATAATTTTTTACTGTCTCAAATTTTAATTACGCCAGGGATTGCCTTGTCTATAGTAAATTTTGCAAAAAACAATTGTTTAGTGTCGCAAATTTTAATTACGCCAGAGATTGCCTTTTCTATAGTAAATTATTCAAAAAATAATTTTTTACTGTCTCAAATTTTAATTACGCCAGGGATTGCCTTTTCTATAGTAAATTATTCAAAAAATAATTTTTTACTGTCTCAAATTTTAATTACGCCAGGGATTGCCCTTTCTATAGTAAATTATTCAAAAAATAATTTTTTACTGTCTCAAATTTTAATTACGCCAGGGATTGCCTTTTCTATAGTAAATTATTCAAAAAATAATTTTTTAGTGTCGCAAATTTTAATTACGCCAGGGATTGTCTTTTCTATAGTAAATTATTCAAAAATTCATTTTTTACTGTCTCAAATTTTAATTACGCCAGGGATTGCCTTTTCTATAGTAAATTATTCAAAAAATAATTTTTTACTGTTTCAAATTTTAATTACGCCAGGGATTGCCTTTTCTATAGTAAATTTTGCGAAAAATAATTTTTTACTGTCGCAAATTATAATTACGCCAGGGATTGCCTTTTCTATAGTAAATTTTGCAAAAAATAATTGTTTAGTGTCGCAAATTTTAATTACGCCAGGGATTGCCTTTTCTATAGTAAATTATTCAAAAAATAATTGTGTAGTGTCTCAAATTTTAATTACGCCAGGGATTGCCTTTTCTATAGTAAATTTTGCAAAAAATTATTTTTCACTGTCTCAAATTTTAATTACGCCAGGGATTGCCTTTTCTATAGTAAATTATTCAAAAAATAATTTTTTACTGTCTCAAATTTTAATTACGCCAGGGATTTTTCTATAGTAAATTATTCAAAAAATAATTTTTTAGTGTCGCAAATTTTAATTACGCCAGGGATTGCCTTTTCTATAGTAAATTATTCAAAAAATAATTTTATACTGTCGCAAATTATAATTACGCCAGGGATTGCCTTTTCTCTAGTAAATTTTGCAAAAAATAATTGTTTAGTGTCGCAAATTATAATTACGCCAGGGATTGCCTTTTCTATAGTAAATTATTCAAAAAATAATTTTATACTGTCTCAAATTATAATTACGCCAGGGATTGCCTTTTCTATAGTAAATTTTGCAAAAAATAATTGTTTAGTGTCGCAAATTTTAATTACGCCAGGGATTGCCTTTTCTATAGTAAATTATTCAAAAAATAATTTTTTACTGTCTCAAATTTTAATTACGCCAGGGATTGCCTTTTCTATAGTAAATTATTCAAAAAATAATTTTTTACTGTCTCAAATTTTAATTACGCCAGGGATTGCCTTTTCTATAGTAAATTATTCAAAATATAATTTTTTACTGTCTCAAATTTTAATAACGCCAGGGATTGCCTTTTCTATACTAAATTATTCAAAAAATAATTTTTTAGTGTCGCAAATTTTAATTATGCCAGGGATTGTCTTTTCTATAGTAAATTATTCAAAAATTCATTTTTTACTGTCTCAAATTTTAATTACGCCAGGGATTGCCTTTTCTATAGTAAATTATTCAAAAAATAATTTTTTACTGTCTCAAATTTTAATTACGCCAGGGATTGCCTTTTCTATAGTAAATTTTGCAAAAAATCATTTCTTAATGTCGCAAATTATAATTACGCCAGGGATTGCCTTTTCTATAGTAAATTATTCAAAAAATAATTTTTTCTGTCACAAATTTTAATTACGCCAGGGATTGCCTTTTCTATAGTAAATTTTGCAAAAAATAATTGTTTAGTGTCGCAAATTTTAATTACGCCAGGGATTGCCTTTTCTATAGTAAATTATTCAAAAAATAATTGTTTAGTGTCTCAAATTTTAATTACGCCAGGGTTTGCCTTTTCTATAGTAAATTTTGCAAAAAATAATTTTTTACTGTCTCAAATTTTAATTACGCCAGGGATTGCCTTTTCTATAGTAAATTATTCAAAAAATAATTTTTTACTGTCTCAAATTTTAATTACGCCAGGGATTTTTCTATAGTAAATTATTCAAAAAATAATTTTTTAGTGTCGCAAATTTTAATTACGCCAGGCATTGCCTTTTCTATAGTAAATTATTCAAAAAATAATTTTATACTGTCGCAAATTATAATTACGCCAGCGATTGCCTTTTCTCTAGTAAATTTTGCAAAAAATAATTTTTTACTGTCTCAAATTTTAACTACGCCAGGGATTGCCTTTTCTATAGTAAATTTTGCAAAAAATAATTTTATACTGTCTCAAATTTTAATTACGCCTTTTCTATAGTAAATTTTGCAAAAAATAATTTTTTACTGTCTCAAATTTTAAATACGCCAGGGATTGCCTTTTCTATAGTAAATTATTCAAAAAATAATTTTTTACTGTCTCAAATTTTAATTACGCCAGGGATTGCCTTTTCTATAGTAAATTTTGCAAAAAATAATTGTTTAGTGTCGCAAATTATAATTACGCCAGGGATTGCCTTTTCTATAGTAAATTATTCAAAAAATAATTGTTTAGTGTCGCAAATTTTTATTACGCCAGGGATTGCCTTTTCTATAGTATATTTTGCAAAAAATAATTTTTTACTGTCTCAAATTTTAATTACGCCAGGGATTGCCTTTTCTATAGTAAATTATTCAAAAAATAATTTTTTCTGTCACAAATTTTAATTACGCCAGGGATTGCCTTTTCTATAGTAAATTATTCAAAAAATAATTTTTTAGTGTCGCAAATTTTAATTACGCCAGGGATTGCCTTTTCTATAGTAAATTATTCAAAAAATAATTTTTTAGTGTCGCAAATTTTAATTACGCCAGGGATTGCCTTTTCTATAGTAAATTATTCAAAAATTCATTTTTTACTGTCTCAAATTTTAATTACGCCAGGTATTGCCTTTTCTATAGTAAATTATTCAAAAAATAATTTTTTACTGTCTCAAATTTTAATTACGCCAGGGATTGCCGTTTCTATAGTAAATTATTCAAAAAATAATTTTATACTGTCTCAAATTTTAATTACGCCAGGGATTGCCTTTTCTATAGTAAATTATTCAAAATATAATTTTTTAGTGTCGCAAATTTTAATTACGCCAGGGATTGCCTTTTCTATAGTAAATTATTCAAAAAATAATTTTATACTGTCTCAAATTTTAAATACGCCAGGGATTGCCTTTTCTATAGTAAATTATTCAAAAAATAATTTTTTACTGTTGCAAATTTTAAATACGCCAAGTATTGCCTTTTGTATAGTAAATTATTCAAAAAATAATTTTTTACTGTCGCAAATTTTAATTACGCCAGGGATTGCCTTTTCTATAGTAAATTATTCAAAAAATAATTGTTTAGTGTCGCAAATTTTAATTACGCCAGGGATTGCCTTTTCTATAGTAAATTTTGCAAAAAATAATTTTTTACTGTTGCAAATTTTAAATACGCCAGGGATTGCCGTTTCTATAGTAAATTATTCAAAAAATAATTTTTTACTGTTGCATATTTTAAATACGCCAGGGATTGCCTTTTCTATAGTAAATTATTCAAAAAATAATTTTATACTGTCTCAAATTATAATTACGCCAGGGATTGCCTTTTCTATAGTAAATTATTCAAAAAATAATTGTTTAGTGTCTCAAATTTTAATTACGCCAGGGATTGCCTTTTCTATAGTAAATTATGCAAATAATAATTTTATACTTTCTCAAATTTTAATTACGCCAGGGATTGCCTTTTCTATAGTAAATTATTCAAAAAATAATTTTATACTGTCTCAAATTTTAAATACGCCAGGGATTGCCTTTTCTATAGTAAATTATTCAAAAAATAATTTTTTAGTGTCACAAATTTTAATTACGCCAGGGATTGCCTTTTCTATAGAAAATTATTCAAAAAATAATTTCTTACTGTCTCAAATTTTAATTACGCCAGGGATTGCCTTTTCTATAGTAAATTATTCAAAAAATAATTTTTTAGTGTCGCAAATTTTCATTACGACAGGGATTGCCTTTTCTATAGTAAATTATTCAAAAAATAATTGTTTAGTGTCGCAAATTTTAATTACCCCAGGGATTGCCTTTTCTATAGTAAATTATTCAAAAAATAATTTTTTACTGTCTCAAATTTTAATTACGCCAGGTATTGCCTTTTCTATAGTAAATTATTCAAAAAATAATTTTATACTGTCTCAAATTTTAAATACGCCAGGGATTGCCTTTTCTATAATAAATTTTGCAAAAAATAATTTTTTACTGTTGCAAATTTTAAATACGCCAGGGATTGCCTTTTCTATAGTAAATTATTCAAAAAATAATTTTTTACTGTCTCAGATTTTAATTACGCCAGGGATTGCCTTTTCTATAGTAAATTATTCAAAAAATAATTTTTTACTGTCTCAAATTTTAATTACGCCAGGAATTGCCTTTTCTATAGTAAATTACTCAAAAAATAATTTTTTAGTGTCGCAAATTTTAATTACGCCAGGGATTGCCTTTTCTATAGTAAATTATTCAAAAAATAATTTTTTACTGTCTCAAATTTTAATTACGCCAGGGATTGCCTTTTCTATAGTAAATTTTGCAAAAAATAAATTTATACTGTCTCAAATTTTAATTACGCCAGGGATTGCCTTTTCTATAGTAAATTATTCAAAAAATAATTTTTTACTGTCTCAAATTTTAATTACGCCAGGGACTGCCTTTTCTATAGTAAATTATTCAAAAAATAATTTTTTAGTGTCGCAAATTTTAATTACGCCAGGGATTGCCTTTTCTATAGTAAATTATTCAAAAAATAATTGTTTAGTGTCGCAAATTATAATTACGCCAGGGATTGCCTTTTCTATAGTAAATTATTCAAAAAATAATTTTTTACTGTCGCAAATTTTAATTACGCCAGGGATTGCCTTTTCTATAGTAAATTATTCAAAAAATAATTTCTTAGTGTCGCAAATTTTAATTACGCCAGGGATTGCCTTTTCTATAGTAAATTTTGCAAAAAATAATTGTTTAGTGTCGCAAATTTTAATTACGCCAGGGATTGCCTTTTCTATAGTAAATTTTGCAAAAAATAATTTTTTACTGTCTCAAATTTTAATTACGCCAGGAATTGCCTTTTCTATAGTAAATTACTCAAAAAATAATTTTTTAGTGTCGCAAATTTTAATTACGTCAGGGATTGACTTTTCTATAGTAAATTATTCAAAAAATCATTTTATACTGTCTCAAATTTTATTTACGCCAGGGATTGCCTTTTCTAAAGTAAATTATTCAAAAAATAATTTTTTACTGTCGCAAATTTTAATTACGCCAGGGATTGCCTTTTCTTTAGTAAATTATTCAAAAAATAATTTCTTAGTGTCGCAAATTTTAATTACGCCAGGGATTGCCTTTTCTATAGTAAATTTTGCAAAAAATAATTGTTTAGTGTCGCAAATTATAATTACGCCAGGGATTGCCTTTTCTATAGTAAATTATTCAAAAAATAATTTTTTACTGTCGCAAATTTTAGTTACGCCAGAGATTGCCTCTTCTATAGTAAATTATTCAAAAATTCATTTTTTACTGTCTCAAATTTTAATTACGCCAGGGATTGCCTTTTCTATAGTAAATTATTCAAAAAATAATTTTTTAGTGTCGCAAATTTTAATTACGCCAGGGATTGCCTTTTCTATAGTAAATTATTCAAAAAATAATTGTTTAGTGTCGCAAATTATAATTACGCCAGGGATTGCCTTTTCTATAGTAAATTATTCAAAAAATAATTTTTTACTGTCGCAAATTTTATTTACGCCAGGGATTGCCTTTTCTATAGTAAATTATTCAAAAATTCATTTTTTACTGTCTCAAATTTTAATTACGCCAGGGAATGCCTTTTCTATAGTAAATTATTCAAAAAATAATTTTTTCTGTCACAAATTTTAATTACGCCAGGGATTGCCTTTTCTATAGTAAATTTTGCAAAAAATAATTTTTTACTGTCTCAAATTTTAATTACGCCAGGGATTGCCTTTTCTATAGTAAATTATTCAAAAAATAATTGTTTAGTGTCGCAAATTATAATTACGCCAGGGATTGCCTTTTCTATAGTAAATTATTCAAAAAATAATTTTTTACTGTCGCAAATTTTATTTACGCCAGGGATTGCCTTTTCTATAGTAAATTATTCAAAAATTCATTTTTTACTGTCTCAAATTTTAATTACGCCAGGGAATGCCTTTTCTATAGTAAATTATTCAAAAAATAATTTTTTCTGTCACAAATTTTAATTACGCCAGGGATTGCCTTTTCTATAGTAAATTTTGCAAAAAATAATTTTTTACTGTCTCAAATTTTAATTACGCCAGGGATTGCCTTTTCTATAGTAAATTATTCAAAAAATAATTTTTTAGTGTCGCAAATTTTAATTACGCCAGGGATTGCCTTTTCTAAAGTAAATTATTCAAAAAATAATTGTTTAGTGTCGCAAATTATAATTACGCCAGGGATTGCCTTTTCTATAGTAAATTATTCAAAAAATAATTTTTTACTGTCTCAAATTTTAATTACGCCAGGGATTGCCTTTTCTATAGTAAATTTTGCAAAAAATAATTGTTTAGTGTCGCAAATTTTAATTACGCCAGGATTGCCTTTTCTATAGTAAATTATTCAAAAAATAATTTTATACTGTCTCAAATTTTAATTACGCCAGGGATTGCCTTTTCTATAGTAAATTATTCAAAAAATAATTTTTTACTGTCTCAAATTTTAATTACGCCAGGGATTGCCTTTTCTATAGTAAATTATTCAAAAAATAATTTTATACTGTCGCAAATTATAATTACGCCAGGGATTGCCTTTTCTATAGTAAATTTTGCAAAAAAATAATTTTTTACTGTTTCAAATTTTAATTACGCCAGGGATTGCCTTTTCTATAGTAAATTTTGCAAAAAATTATTTTTTCTGTCACAAATTTTAATTACGCCAGGGATTGCCTTTTCTATAGTAAATTATTTAAAAAATAATTGTTTAGTGTCGCAAATTATAATTACGCCAGGGATTGCCTTTGTCTATAGTAAATTATTCAAAAAATAATTTTTTACTGTCTCAAATTTTAAATACGCCAGGGATTGCCTTTTCTATCGTAAATTATTCAAAAAATAATTTTTTAGTGTCGCAAATTTTAATTACGCCAGGGATTGCCTTTTCTATAGTAAATTTTGAAAAAGTAATTTTTTAGTGTCGCAAATTTTAATTACGCCAGAGATTGCCTATTTCTATAGTAAATTTTGCAAAAAATAATTTTTTACTGTCGCAAATTTTAATTACGCCAGGGATTGCCTTTTCTATAGTAAATTATTCAAAAAATAATTTTTTACTGTCTCAAATTTTAAATACGCCAGGGATTGCCTTTTCTATAGTAAATTATTCAAAAATAATTTTTTCTGTCACAAATTTTAATTACGCCAGGGATTGCCCTTTTCTATAGTAAATTATTCAAAAAATAATTTTTTACTGTCTCAAATTTTAATTACGCCAGGGATTGCCTTTTCTATCGTAAATTATTCAAAAAATAATTTTTTAGTGTCGCAAATTTTAATTACGCCAGAGATTGCCTTTTCTATAGTAAATTTTGCAAAAAATAATTTTTTACTGTCGCAAATTTTAATTACGCCAGGGATTGCCTTTTCTATAGTAAATTATTCAAAAAATAATTTTTTACTGTCGCAAATTTTAATTACGCCAGAGATTGCCTGTTCTATAGTAAATTATTCAAAAATTCATTTTTTACTGTCTCAAATTTTAATTACGCCAGGGATTGCCTTTTCTATAGTAAATTATTCAAAAAATAATTTTTTAGTGTCGCAAATTTTAATTACGCCAGGGATTGCCTTTTCTATAGTAAATTATTCAAAAAATAATTGTTTAGTGTAGCAAATTATAATTACGCCAGGGATTGCCTTTTCTATAGTAAATTATTCAAAAAATAATTTTTACTGTCGCAAATTTTATTTACGCCAGGGATTGCCTTTTTCTATAGTAAATTATTCAAAAATTCATTTTTTACTGTCTCAATTTTTAATTACGCCAGGGAATGCCTTTTCTATAGTAAATTATTCAAAAAATAATTTTTTCTGTCACAAATTTTAATTACGCCAGGGATTGCCTTTTCTATAGTAAATTTTGCAAAAAATAATTTTTTACTGTCTCAAATTTAATTACGCCAGGGATTGCCTTTTCTATAGTAAATTATTCAAAAAATAATTGTTTAGTGTCGCAAATTATAATTACGCCAGGGATTGCCTTTTCTATAGTAAATTATTCAAAAAATAATTTTTTACTGTCGCAAATTTTATTTACGCCAGGGATTGCCTTTTCTATAGTAAATTATTCAAAAATTCATTTTTTACTGTCTCAAATTTTAATTACGCCAGGGAATGCCTTTTCTATAGTAAATTATTCAAAAATAATTTTTTCTGTCACAAATTTTAATTACGCCCAGGGATTGCCTTTTCTATAGTAAATTTTGCAAAAAATAATTTTTTACTGTCTCAAATTTTAATTACGCCAGGGATTGCCTTTTCTATAGTAAATTATTCAAAAAATAATTTTTTAGTGTCGCAAATTTTAATTACGCCAGGGATTGCCTTTTCTATAGTAAATTATTCAAAAAATAATTGTTTAGTGTCGCAAATTATAATTACGCCAGGGATTGCCTTTTCTATAGTAAATTATTCAAAAAATAATTTTTTACTGTCTCAAATTTTAATTACGCCAGGGATTGCCTTTTCTATAGTAAATTTTGCAAAAAATAATTGTTTAGTGTCGCAAATTTTAATTACGCCAGGGATTGCCTTTTCTATAGTAAATTATTCAAAAAATAATTTTATACTGTCTCAAATTTTAATTACGCCAGGGATTGCCTTTTCTATAGTAAATTATTCAAAAAATAATTTTTTACTGTCTCAAATTTTAATTACGCCAGGGATTGCCTTTTCTATAGTAAATTATTCAAAAAATAATTTTATACTGTCGCAAATTATAATTACGCCAGGGATTGCCTTTTCTATAGTAAATTTTGCAAAAAATAATTTTTTACTGTTTCAAATTTTAATTACGCCAGGGATTGCCTTTTCTATAGTAAATTTTGCAAAAAATAATTTTTTCTGTCACAAATTTTAATTACGCCAGGGATTGCCTTTTCTATAGTAAATTATTTAAAAAATAATTGTTTAGTGTCGCAAATTATAATTACGCCAGGGATTGCTTTTTCTATAGTAAATTATTCAAAAAATAATTTTTTACTGTCTCAAATTTTAAATACGCCAGGGATTGCCTTTTCTATCGTAAATTATTCAAAAAATAATTTTTTAGTGTCGCAAATTTTAATTACGCCAGGGATTGCCTTTTCTATAGTAAATTTTGAAAAAGTAATTTTTTAGTGTCGCAAATTTTAATTACGCCAGAGATTGCCTTTTCTATAGTAAATTTGCAAAAAATAATTTTTTACTGTCGCAAATTTTAATTACGCCCAGGGATTGCCTTTTCTATAGTAAATTATTCAAAAAATAATTTTTTACTGTCTCAAATTTTAAATACGCCAGGGATTGCCTTTTGTATAGTAAATTATTCAAAAATAATTTTTTACTGTCTCAAATTTTAATTACGCCAGGGATTGCCTTTTCTATAGTAAATTTTGCAAAAAATAATTGTTTAGTGTCGCAAATTTTAATTACGCCAGGGATTGGCTTTTCTATAGTAAATTATTCAAAAAGTAATTTTTTACTGTCTCAAATTTTAATTACGCCCAGGGATTGCCTTTTATATAGTAAATTTTGCAAAAAATAATTGTTTAGTGTCACAAATTTTAATTACGCCAGGGATTTGCCTTTTCTATAGTAAATTATTCAAAAAACAATTTTTTAGTGTCGCAAATTTTAATTACGCCAGGGATTGCCTTTTCTATAGTAAATTATTCAAAAAATAATTGTTTAGTGTCGCAAATTATAATTACGCCAGGGATTGCCTTTTCTATAGTAAATTATTCAAAAAATAATTTTTTACTGTCGCAAATTTTATTTACGCCAGGGATTGCCTTTTCTATAGTAAATTATTCAAAAATTCATTTTTTACTGTCTCAAATTTTAATTACGCCAGGGAATGCCTTTTCTATAGTAAATTATTCAAAAAATAATTTTTTCTGTCACAGATTTTAACTACGCCAGGGATTGCCTTTTCTATAGTAAATTTTGCAAAAAATAATTTTTTACTGTCTCAAATTTTAATTACGCCAGGGATTGCCTTTTCTATAGTAAATTATTCAAAAAATAATTTTTTTAGTGTCGCAAATTTTAATTACGCCAGGGATTGCCTTTTCTATAGTAAATTATTCAAAAAATAATTGTTTAGTGTCGCAAATTTAATTACGCCAGGGATTGCCTTTTCTATAGTAAATTATTCAAAAAATAATTTTATACTGTCGCAAATTATAATTACGCCAGGGATTGCCTTTTCTATAGTAAATTTTGCAAAAAATAATTTTTTACTGTCTCAAATTTTAATTACGCCAGGGATTGCCTTTTCTATAGTAAATTTTGCAAAAAATAATTTTTTCTGTCACAAATTTTAATTACGCCAGGGATTGCCTTTTCTATAGTAAATTATTCAAAAATAATTGTTTAGTGTCGCAAATTATAATTTCGCCAGGGATTGCCTTTTCTATAGTAAATTATTCAAAAAATAATTTTTTACTGTCTCAAATTTTAAATACGCCAGGGATTGCCTTTTCTATCGTAAATTATTCAAAAAATAATTTTTTTACTGTCTCAAATTTTAATTACGCCAGGGATTACCTTTTCTATAGTAAATTATTCAAAAAATAATTGTTTAGTGTCGCAAATTATAATTACGCCAGGGATTGCCTTTTCTATAGTAAATTATTCAAAAATAATTGTTTAGTGTCGCAAATTATAATTACGCCAGGGATTGCCTTTTTCTATAGTAAATTATTCAAAAAATAATTTTTTACTGTCGCAAATTTTATTTACGCCAGGGATTGCCTTTTCTATAGTAAATTATTCAAAAATTCATTTTTTTACTGTCTCAAATTTTAATTACGCCAGGGAATGCCTTTTCTATAGTAAATTATTCAAAAAATAATTTTTTCTGTCACAGATTTTAACTACGCCAGGGATTGCCTTTTCTATAGTAAATTTTGCAAAAAATAATTTTTTACTGTCTCAAATTTTAATTACGCCAGGGATTGCCTTTTCTATAGTAAATTATTCAAAAAATAATTTTTTAGTGTCGCAAATTTTAATTACGCCAGGGATTGCCTTTTCTATAGTAAATTATTCAAAAAATAATTGTTTAGTGTCGCAAATTTTAATTACGCCAGGGATTGCCTTTTCTATAGTAAATTATTCAAAAAATAATTTTATACTGTCGCAAATTATAATTACGCCAGGGATTGCCTTTTCTATAGTAAATTTTGCAAAAAATAATTTTTTACTGTCTCAAATTTTAATTACGCCAGGGATTGCCTTTTCTATAGTAAATTTTGCAAAAATAATTTTTTCTGTCACAAATTTTAATTTCGCCAGGGATTGCCTTTTCTATAGCAAATTATTCAAAAAATAATTGTTTAGTGTCGCAAATTAGAATTACGCCAGGGATTGCCTTTTCTATAGTAAATTATTCAAAAAATAATTTTTTACTGTCTCAAATTTTAAATACGCCAGGGATTGCCTTTTCTATCGTAAATTATTCAAAAAATAATTTTTTACTGTCTCAAATTTTAATTACGCCAGGGATTACCTTTTCTATAGTAAATTATTCAAAAAATAATTGTTTAGTGTCGCAAATTATAATTACGCCAGGGATTGCCTTTTCTATAGTAAATTATTCAAAAAATAATTTTTTACTGTCTCAAATTTTAATTACGCCAGGGATTGCCTTTTCTATAGTAAATTTTGCAAAAAATAATTGTTTAGTGTCGCAAATTTTAATTACGCCAGGGATTGCCTTTTCTATAGTAAATTATTCAAAAAATAATTTTATACTGTCTCAAATTTTAATTACGCCAGGGATTGCCTTTTCTATAGTAAATTATTCAAAAAATAATTTTTTACTGTCTCAAATTTTAATTACGCCAGGGATTGCCTTTTCTATAGTAAATTATTCAAAAAATAATTTTATACTGTCGCAAATTATAATTAGGCCAGGGATTGCCTTTTCTATAGTAAATTTTGCAAAAAATAATTTTTTACTGTCTCAAATTTTAATTACGCCAGGGATTGCCTTTTCTATAGTAAATTTTTCAAAAAATAATTGTTTAGTGTCGCAAATTATAATTACGCCAGGGATTGCCTTTTCTATAGTAAATTATTCAAAAAATAATTTTTTACTGTCGCAAATTTTATTTACGCCAGGGATTGCCTTTTCTATAGTAAATTATTCAAAAATTCATTTTTTACTGTCTCAAATTTTAATTACGCCAGGGAATGCCTTTTCTATAGTAAATTATTCAAAAAATAATTTTTTCTGTCACAGATTTTAACTACGCCAGGGATTGCCTTTTCTATAGTAAATTTTGCAAAAAATAATTTTTTACTGTCTCAAATTTTAATTACGCCAGGGATTGCCTTTTCTATAGTAAATTATTCAAAAAATAATTTTTTAGTGTCGCAAATTTTAATTACGCCAGGGATTGCCTTTTCTATAGTAAATTATTCAAAAAATAATTGTTTAGTGTCGCAAATTTTAATTACGCCAGGGATTGCCTTTTCTATAGTAAATTATTCAAAAAATAATTTTATACTGTCGCAAATTATAATTACGCCAGGGATTGCCTTTTCTATAGTAAATTTTGCAAAAAATAATTTTTTACTGTCTCAAATTTTAATTACGCCAGGGATTGCCTTTTCTATAGTAAATTTTGCAAAAAATAATTTTTTCTGTCACAAATTTTAATTACGCCAGGGATTGCCTTTTCTATAGTAAATTATTCAAAAAATAATTGTTTAGTGTCGCAAATTATAATTACGCCAGGGATTGCCTTTTCTATAGTAAATTATTCAAAAAATAATTTTTTACTGTCTCAAATTTTAAATACGCCAGGGATTGCCTTTTCTATCGTAAATTATTCAAAAAATAATTTTTTACTGTCTCAAATTTTAATTACGCCAGGGATTACCTTTTCTATAGTAAATTATTCAAAAAATAATTGTTTAGTGTCGCAAATTATAATTACGCCAGGGATTGCCTTTTCTATAGTAAATTATTCAAAAAATAATTTTTTACTGTCTCAAATTTTAATTACGCCAGGGATTGCCTTTTCTATAGTAAATTTTGCAAAAAATAATTGTTTAGTGTCGCAAATTTTAATTACGCCAGGGATTGCCTTTTCTATAGTAAATTATTCAAAAAATAATTTTATACTGTCTCAAATTTTAATTACGCCAGGGATTGCCTTTTCTATAGTAAATTATTCAAAAAATAATTTTTTACTGTCTCAAATTTTAATTACGCCAGGGATTGCCTTTTCTATAGTAAATTATTCAAAAAATAATTTTATACTGTCGCAAATTATAATTAGGCCAGGGATTGCCTTTTCTATAGTAAATTTTGCAAAAAATAATTTTTTACTGTCTCAAATTTTAATTACGCCAGGGATTGCCTTTTCTATAGTAAATTTTTCAAAAAATAATTGTTTAGTGTCGCAAATTTTAATTACGCCAGGGATTGCCTTTTCTATAGTAAATTATTCAAAAAATAATTTTTTACTGTCTCAAATTTTAATTACGCCAGGGATTACCTTTTCTATAGTAAATTATTCAAAAAATAATTGTTTAGTGTCGCAAATTATAATTACGCCAGGGATTGCCTTTTCTATAGTAAATTATTCAAAAAATAATTTTTTACTGTCTCAAATTTTAATTACGCCAGGGATTGCCTTTTCTATAGTAAATTTTGCAAAAAATAATTGTTTAGTGTCGCAAATTTTAATTACGCCAGGGATTGCCTTTTCTATAGTAAATTATTCAAAAAATAATTTTATACTGTCTCAAATTTTAATTACGCCAGGGATTGCCTTTTCTATAGTAAATTATTCAAAAAATAATTTTTTACTGTCTCAAATTTTAATTACGCCAGGGATTGCCTTTTCTATAGTAAATTATTCAAAAAATAATTTTATACTGTCGCAAATTATAATTTGGCCAGGGATTGCCTTTTCTATAGTAAATTTTGCAAAAAATAATTTTTTACTGTCTCAAATTTTAATTACGCCAGGGATTGCCTTTTCTATAGTAAATTTTGCAAAAAATAATTTTTTCTGTCACAAATTTTAATTACGCCAGGGATTGCCTTTTCTATAGTAAATTATTCAAAAAATAATTGTTTAGTGTCGCAAATTATAATTACGCCAGGGATTGCCTTTTCTATAGTAAATTATTCAAAAAATAATTTTTTACTGTCTCAAATTTTAAATACGCCAGGGATTGCCTTTTCTATAGTAAATTATTCAAAAAATAATTTTTTAGTTTCGCAAATTTTAATTACGCCAGGGATTGTCTTTTCTATAGTAAATTTTGCAAAAAATAATTTTTTAGTGTCGCAAATTTTAATTACGCCAGAGATTGCCTTTTCTATAGTAAATTTTGCAAAAAATAATTTTTTACTGTCGCAAATTTTAATTACGCCAAGGATTGCCTTTTCTATAGTAAATTATTCAAAAAATAATTTTTTACTGTCTCAAATTTTAAATACGCCAGGGATTGGCTTTTGTATAGTAAATTATTCAAAAAATAATTTTTTACTGTCTCAAATTTTAATTACGCCAGGGATTGCCTTTTCTATAGTAACTTTTGCAAAAAATAATTGTTTAGTGTCGCAAATTTTAATTACGCCAGGGATTGCCTTTTCTATAGTAAATTATTCAAAAAATAATTTTTTACTGTCTCAAATTTTAATTACGCCAGGGATTGCCTTTTCTATAGTAAATTTTGCAAAAAATAATTGTTTAGTGTCACAAATTTTAATTACGCCAGGGATTGCCTTTTCTATAGTAAATTATTCAAAAAATAATTTTTTAGTGTCGCAAATTTTAATTACGCCAGGGATTGCCTTTTCTATAGTAAATTTTGCAAAAAATAATTTTTTACTGTCGCAAATTTTAATTACGCCAGGGATTGCCTTTTCTATAGTAAATTATTCAAAAAATAATTTTTTACTGTCTCAAATTTTAATTACGCCAGGTATTGTCTTTTCTATAGTAAATTTTGCAAAAAATAATTGTTTAGTGTCACAAATTTTAATTACGCCAGGGATTGCCTTTTCTATAGTAAATTATTCAAAAAATAATTTTTTAGTGTCGCAAATTTTAATTACGCCAGGGATTGCCTTTTCTATAGTAAATTTTGCAAAAAATAACTGTTTAGTTTCGCAAATTTTAATTACGCCAGGGATTGCCTTTTCTATAGTAAATTTTGCAAAATATAATTGTTTAGTGTCGCAAATTTTAATTACGCCAGGGATTGCCTTTTCTATACTAAATTATTCAAAAAATAATTTTATACTGTCGCAAATTTTAATTACGCCAGGGATTGCCTTTTATATAGTAAATTTTGCAAAAAATAATTTTTTACTGTCGCAAATTTTAATTACGCCAGGGATTGCCTTTTCTATAGTAAATTATTCAAAAAATAATTTTTTACTGTCTCAAATTTTAATTACGCCAGGTATTGTCTTTTCTATAGTAAATTTTGCAAAAAATAATTGTTTAGTGTCACAAATTTTAATTACGCCAGGGATTGCCTTTTCTATAGTAAATTATTCAAAAAATAATTTTTTAGTGTCGCAAATTTTAATTACGCCAGGGATTGCTATAGTAAATTTTGCAAAAAATAATTGTTTAGTGTCGCAAATTTTAATTACGCCAGGGATTGCCTTTTCTATAGTAAATTTTGCAAAATATAATTGTTTAGTGTCGCAAATTTTAATTACGCCAGGGATTGCCTTTTCTATAGTAAATTATTCAAAAAATAATTTTATACTGTCGCAAATTTTAGTTACTCCAGGGATTGCCTTTTCTATAGTAAATTATTCAAAAAATAATTTTATACTGTCTCAAATTTTAATTACGCCAGGGATTGCCTTTTCTATAGTAAATTATTCAAAAAATAATTTTATACAGTCGCAAATTTTAAATACGCCAGGGATTGCCTTTTCTATAGTAAATTATTCAAAAAATAATTTTTTACTGTCTCAAATTTTAATTACGCCAGGGATTGCCTTTTCTATAGTAAATTTTGCAAAAAATAATTGTTTAGTGTCGCAAATTTTAATTACGCCAGGGATTGCCTTTTCTATAGTAAATTTTCCAAAAAATAATTTTTTACTGTCTCAAATTTTAATTACGCCAGGGATTGCCTTTTCTATAGTAAATTTTGCAAAAAATAATTTTTTCTGTCACAAATTTTAATTAGGCCAGGGATTGCCTTTTCTATAGTAAATTATTCAAAAAATAATTGTTTAGTGTCGCAAATTATAATTACGACAGGGATTGCCTTTTCTATAGTAAATTATTCAAAAAATAATTGTTTAGTGTCACAAATTTTAATTACGCCACGGATTGCCTTTTCTATAGTAAATTATTCAAAAAATAATTGTTTAGTGTCGCAAATTATAATTACGCCAGGGATTGCCTTTTCTATAGTAAATTATTCAAAAAATAATTTTTTACTGTCTCAAATTATAAATACGCCAGGGATTGCCTTTTCTATAGTAAATTTTGCAAAAAATAATTTTTTACTGTTGCAAATTTTAAATACGCCAGGGATTGCCTTTTCTATAGTAAATTATTGTTACGCGCCACAAAGTGATACAACCGA